>PVKN010002486.1:0-42200 GCA_004027915.1 Capromys pilorides | reverse complement strand
ATTTTATTAAATTATTTCTAGTTTTTGCATATTATAGTGAAAATAGGTACAGTCATGCACTGTTCAGCTACGACATACTTTCTGATGAATGTGTCATTAAGTGATTTTGGTTTCATTATTGCATGAACATCACAGCATACTTAAGTGTTATAGGTCAGGATTTGAGTCTTGGTCCAAGAAAAAGACAGGATTTCTTAACTTTTTCCTGGTGTAAGATGGCATATTGCTTTACAGTCAACTTTTCCTTTTAATAAGTTCAAGAAATACACTCAAATGATATATAATATATAAACAGTGGTGTTATTGCTATCAAGCACTGTGTACTGTACCCTGTTGGAGGTGCTATGTGTTTGTACATCTGGTATTGTATTGCAGTAGGTTATATAAACCAGGGTCACCACAGACACCTGAGTATATCTCTGCACTGTGACATTATGATGATATGGTGTCTAAATGACAGGAAGTTTCTGCTCTATTACAATCTGATGTGACAACCCTCATATGAATGGTCCTATCATTGACCAGAATGTTATGTAGTATGTGACTGTTTTTACCTACGTGTACAATATTTCTGTTAGCATAAGTTGAAGGAGAATTATTGAATCAGATGTTGTTAAATTTAACCAAATTGATTTCAGTAAAGGCTAGTTTACATTTGTAATTTGGGTCGGCAGTCTGTATCCTTATGTCCATATACTCTTAAGTAGCTCTGTGTTTTTTAATTTTAATATTTTTCTTGCCTCAAGATGATGGTATTGGGGCCGGCGAGATGGTTCAGTGGTCTAAAGCGCCTGCTTAGGAAAGCTCAGGCAACTGCAGGGACTGCGGTTCGATCCCCGGCACCACATGCTGCGCCAGCCCCACCACCAGGACAGGCTGAGCCAGCCACAAAATAAATAAATAAAGAAACAAACAAACACACCAAGCAAACAAATAAATAAATAAATTTAAAAAAAAAAAAAAAAAAAACAGGTTTAAAAAAAAAAAAAAAGATGATGGTATCTATTCTATTCTGTTCTTTTTTTTTTGAGACAGGATCTCACTATGTAGTTCAGGCTGGCCTTGGATTCACTTTGTAGCCCAGGCTGGCCTTGAACTTGTAGCGACCTTCCTGCCTGAGCCTCCTGCCTCAGCTTCCCACGTGTTCAGGATTATAGGTGTGCATCACTGTGCCTGCCTTTACCTCAAGATTTGAGTAGAGGATAAAGGGTGCCTTTTCCCCTCTAAGTAGGTAGTTCACGTAATTTGTAGCTTTAGAATTGGCCTGCTAGCTGGAGAGATAGCTCAGCAGCATAAGTGCCTGGCAAGCACAAGGTCCTGTGTTCGATCCCCAGTACAAAAAAAAAAAAAAAAAACGTTTTAGAATTGGCCTATTAACAGAACCTTTTCTCAGCTTTCTGTGCTTGATTTTTTAAATTGTAGTTTATCTCTTCAAACTGTCCAAATTAGGGGCCAGGGAGATAGCTCAGTAGAATAAGCACTTGCCTGGCAAGTTCAATCCTCGCTACCAGGAGAAAAAATAAATAAATGAAAGTGTCCAAATTAATATTTCTTCCATTTTTATCAAAGGCAATCTAATGAAAGGATTAGTTACCATATTTCACTGTTGATTGATTGATTGGTTGGTTGGTTTTATTATGCAGTTCTGGCTGTTATAGAACTCACTTTGTAGCCAAGGCTGACCTTGAACTTACAGCAATCCTTTTACCTCACCATCCTGAGTCCTGGGACTGCAGGTGTGCATCACCATGGCTGGCTGAAGTTTTTATTAAAAAGCCAGCCCCTGCCTTTTTTTTTTTTTCTTTCTTGCAGGTTAAGGATTGGGCCCAATGTCTTCTACTCTGCAAGTGTTCTCTCACTAAGCTATATCCCTAGCCCTTTGTTATTTAGAAATAAGATCTTTCCCAATCTAGATTGAAATTTTGAATCTTCCTGCCTTGGCCTCCTGAGTAGCTGGGTTACAGATGTGTTCTACAACACCTGGCTTAAAAAGCTTAAGGTTGAAATTGTTGTTGTTCACAATAAAGGCTCCTGCATTAGTTTTTTAACTTTTTCCTTTGAACCTTCTGTGGTCCAACTTTTTCATTTTTATTCTTCTCACAGGTAAAAAATCCATCCAGTTTTGTGAAATATTTAAATGTAATTACCCTACCCCACGTAGAGGCAGAATTTCAGAGATGAATCTTTGGTGTTCATAATGTGTTCAATGTTGACTTCTGACTGTCATTTTTTCTGTCTTATTTTCAGGCAGAGGTAGAGGTGAAGGTGCTTTTTACCAAAGAAGTTTCGATGAAGTAGAGGGTGTGTTTGGTCGAGGAGGTGGCAGGGAAATGCATAGATCACAGAGCTGGGAGGAAAGGTAAAGGATCCAAATATTGATGTAAAATTTACTGGTATATGAAGATTATCTTCTGCTTTCTGCAGAGAACCTTCTATGTATAGTTCGAGGGTTTATTTTTTTAAAAAATGCTGTTAATATTGAATATCAAATTGTATGTTAGAAATTTTTAAATAGTCCTGCGGTAAAGGGAGCAGCATTCTGGGTACAAAGATGAATTTATTAGTGCCGGCAAAGTTAATCTGGTTTGCATTTTCATGAGCCTCCAGCGAGAAGCATTGCTGTTTTCTCTGTTAGTATTAGTAGAAAGATCTCTCTGTATTGCTTGTGACTTTATATGAAGACTGTTATGATAAATGATGGCAGTTGCAAATGGGTTTATGAATGTACAATGATGTTATTGTTATGATTTTTATAAAGTACTTAGAAATATATTAAAGAAGTTGATACTATCCTTATATAATGGTATATCCCCACAGTAAAGAATTATACAACCAGGAAGGTTAAGAATGATTCTGAAAATATTTAATAATGTGGGGGAACATTCTCAGAGCTGTATAGAAACTGTATCATATGTCTTAAGTAAAGTACATATTAGAAATCAGCCAGGCGTAGTGGCGCATGCCTATAATCCCAGCACTTGGGAGGCTGAAGCAGAAGGATTGGTGTGAGTTCAAGACCAGTCTGGGCTACAGAAGTGAGCTCAAGGCCAGCCTGAACTGCACATTGAAACCCTGACTCAAAAAGACAAAAAGAAAAAAAAAAAAAAAAAAAAAAAAAAAAAAAAAAAAAAAAAAAAGTGGTAGCTAGTTCATTAATTAGAGAAACTTTATCTCCATCTTTGTGCTTTTTTTATTTTCCAAATATTAGGCAAAACCATACAATATCCATATTTTATAACTTGAAAATACAAAGAATTGCTATGAAATACAGGAAAATCAGTGTCATGGATAGGAAATTTATGTACACACTTGAGCTTTATTTGAAATTTATTTTATCTCTTTTTATAGGGGTGACAGACGGTTTGAAAAACCGGGGCGAAAAGATGTAGGTAAGGTTCTTACTTTTGAAATATTTTCTGCACCTTTATGGTAGTGGTACTTAACATTCGGTTTACACATAAGGAGAAAGTAAAGAACGGCTCAGTGGCCTGCACCTCTTCAATAAGTGGGGTTCTAGCCTTGCTTGTATTTAGAATTTTGTGGTTGTTTAAGGTCTTCCATTGTGTGAAAAGATTTACTTAATTGCATATATTCTTTAGTAATAATTTTGCTTCCCTCCCTTTACCTAAACTGTAGTTTTTCTTGTTTTGAGATGAGACGAGTCAAATAAATTAAGGCACCCACCAAAGAGGGTAAAAGAGTAGGGTTTCCACAATAAAGGAAGAGGATTTCAGTGCTTATGATGAATTAATCATAATTTACATAAAAGCATTTATGAGATGAGCTTTCTGACTAATCAGAGGTACTGCCTTATAAACTACCAGTAGGTAATAGTATCTGAGAGAAAAAGTGAATTTTATGGTACTATTACAGTTATGAAATAACCATAGAGATTCCTACAAGTAACAGAAAAGTTCAGAACTGTGACTGTTTTTTTCTGATAGAGAAAATGTTTTTCATAAACTTGTTAGGTGTGTAAACATCATCTACAGGCTGATTTACAAATTGTTCTGAAAGAAGTGCAGTAGTTAATAAAGTGTGCTTCACTGTTTCCATATCAAACTCATTTTTAAACATGTCAGTGATTTAGTCCTTATTTGTTAGCATGGCTTTAATTTGTAGATAGTAATGAGAAGACATGAAATGAGTGCAACATGAAGAAATTTCATTTAGAATAGGTACAGTATTGTTAGTTTTGCCAGAATTGTGGACTGTTGGATGAATAGCATCTTGAGGGACTTACTGGTACCTCTACTGTCATCATTATTTGGTTTAATACTTCTGTTGGAGAGTATAGTAAGATGACAGTTGAAAGAGTACAAAATTTGGAAGCAGAAGGATATGGATATTCTAAACTCGCATGTATTCATTAGTGTCATCATAATGACACTAATAATTCATTAGTGTCTCATCTCAAAACAAACAAACAAAAAAAGAGGTGATAATTCCTTACAGAATTTCTGGGCCGCCCAAATAGCTCAGCGGATTAAAGCACCTGCAAGGCGGGGGTGGGGGGGGTGGGGGGTTGGTCCCCAATCTCTAGGCCTGCCTTGCCTGCCCAGTGTGCTGAGAGGGCAATTGAAACTGGACATGGTGACACATGCCTGTAGTCCCAGCTCTTGGAAGGCTGTAAACAAGTGGATCACTAGGAGTCTGATCTACTAGTGAGACCCTGAACACTCTGTAGACGCTTCTCAAAAAAAAAAAACCTTACAGAATTTTTGGGTTTAACTGGGACTGTAATTAATTGTCTTGCTGGTGAGTGGCTTGAGCCCACTGGTGGTACCTGTATAACTGTTCTATCAAATGGCTTTTTATCAATTTTATTACTAAAAAGACTGATAAGAGTAATCAGATCCTTTTGGATCACCAGTGGAAAGCCACTCTGTAGTGGTCGATATGTTTTGTCAACTGGGCTGTATCACCTCTCGGTTTTACACCCTGGACCGCTGACTAAAACATACCTGATGGTATAATCATGCATATACTACTGGTGTTTCAAGCAGCTGGAACATGCTAAATAAGAGTATATGAACTCATTTATTCATTTAACACATAATGAATTTTTACTTACATTGCAGCCTTACACTGGATACTGAATATTCCTTTCCTTGGTGTGTTGGTCCGATTTTGAAATATTTCACTATGGCTTGTTTGTTTGTTCACAAGGTCTCCCTGTATAGTTGAGGTTGGCTTTGAACTCACTAGGTAGCCCAGGTTGGCCTTAAATTTGTAGTAACCCACTGCCTTGGCCTCCTAAGTGCTGGGATCATGCTACCACACCTGATTTCAAATCTTTTTTAGTATTGAAAGTATATCTCGGGAATAGAATGGTTTGAATTTGGAATCAGAATAAAGGTAGAATAAGAGACCAGATCTAATTAAATGGAAGTTTATCAGCAGAAAACATGGTCATATATAACTCTAAAGTACACAGTTCAAATATGGAGTAGTGGGCCCGAGAATGTAGCTCAGCAGCACAAGGGCCTGCCTGGCAAGTGCAAGGTCCTGGGTTTGATTACTTGTACCAAAAGTAAGTGAATAAATAAACAAACAAACCAAACAGGAGTAGCTGTGTATAATTGGAAATCAAGGCATCAGCTCTCATTTGGCTGTGCTTCATGTTGATCAACATTCTGGTGTCTTGACATCTGAGGGCAGTATTTCCTAGATCTAACACCCTCAATGAGTCAGATGGTGGCAGGGCCTGTTATTGTGTCTTCTGTTTTGTCATACGACAGCCTAAGTATTATGTTTTATTTCTGCAGCCACATCTTAAAAGAATCTGCATGTCACAGCATTTGGCCAGGGCATTTGAACCCATGGCATGGGCCCTGCATAGAGGAAGTGGGCAGATTGGAAAGGGAGTCAGGACTGGTCAGGACAAGGTCACTGCCTGCAAAGGCTTGTGTGGTGATCTTGTGAGAGGAGAATTAAACATGGCTTGTATGAATCTCAGAAGCAGAAAGGGCTGTGAAAGGTTCAAGGAGCTAGGTATTCACATTTTTGAAAATTTTAAACATTAGAATTTATCTGAAAATGACTTAGGTTGCCTTGGGAAAGTGGTGAATTCCCCAGATGAGAGTAGCTTGTTACTGAGCTGTCCCTCAGTAACTGCACCCTTTCTATTTGTACTCCATTTTCCAGAAAATACAGTGGTCTCTCTGCGGACCATGTAATTCTTAATTTAGAAAGCATGATTCTCTGAAATAAGGGGAAGAATGATTAGCAGTGCACCCAAAGTTTTTTATAATTACGTATCTTAGTTGTAAAATACTTATTAAATAAAATCAGTTTTTTAACAGTTCCCCCTGCATGTTTAGGGGAAGTCACAGTTAGTTTTCAAACACTACTTTATGTATGATTAGTAAGGATGATCTGAGACTCATCTGACTTGAGTGAGGAATGTGAAGAATCCCCAGAAAACTCAAATCTCTAGTCTCACACACTCATCTTCACTCAAGTGGAAGCTGTGATTGGTGTAAATGATAATGTTCTTAGAAAAAACATACCATGGGAATTGTTGATATTACTTTATTTTCTCATTAACTTAATAAGAATCTCTGCTATCTTTGTGTTTACAATAGTCTTTGAAGAAATCTGTTGGTTTGACTACTAGTTAAGATTTTTTAAACAGCAAAAGTTCACAGTAAGTAGGTTTCTGTGTTCTTGATAGTGTTCTTCTTTATTTTCTTTTCGTTTTGGTTAAAGAGTAGAAAACTGTGACTTGCTGCTGTGATCTACTCTTTACAGTTGCTTGCCTTTGCTCAGGTAGTGTTTATTTCAAGAGATGATTCCTACCTGGGTCTTCACAAGTGGGGAAGATTAATCTTTCCTTTTCCTCATAAGGCTGGATAAGGGAAATTTCACACAAGATCAGCTGCAGATCTTAAACCTGATACATGGACTTTTTTTGATTTTCCTTGATAATTTTATTTTTAATCAGAATGAAAATTATTCAAAGAAATATGCTAAACTAAGCTGTGCATAAGAGGAAGTGCTCATCTTAGCATGTATAATATAAAAACTGAGGCAGAAAAAGCATGATTTTCAAGGAGTTTTAGACTTGGAAAAGAAGAGATCATTCAGTCCAACCTCCTGCTGGTGAATAAACACTCATTTTGTGTTTATAGAAAGAACTATTTGATGTTGGAAACAGGAATTTCGGTTTGAAAATACTTTGTTGCCTAATTATTTTTTGTGTTATCTATGGGAGATTTTTTTCTTAGCTGATTTATATCTTACTAAACCTTTATGTCTATAAAACGTAAATACTTATTTGTATTTGTGAGTTATTTACAGAGGTCATAATTTTTGTCCTTAAATGGGTCATAGAAAGGAAGAGAATATACATGCTGTCATATTGAAATGATTTTAAGATTACATATAACTATATTGTGTTATTTTTCTTTGGAAGTTTTGTCATTAGCTTTAAAAATGAAGGAAATAGCCAGGGAGATTGCTCAGCAGCATAAGTGCCTGCCTTGAAAACGCAAGGTCCTGAGTTTGATCCCCAGTACCAAAAATGCCCCACCCCACCCCCCAAAAAATGAAGGAGATAATACTTACCCTAGTTTTGTAGTATAAAGAATCAAAACAATAATCTTTGCTATCTTGAAAAAAATAACAATTGTAAAAGGGTTTTTCCTCAGTATTATGAAATTGTCTTCCACGCCTGGAGCTAGATTTGGAACTAGACTGCTGCTTCTATTTGCAGATGAAATGAGATTTATGCTTGAATTTTTTTTTAAGAGTTCCATGATGTTAAACTTCTGTGCATTTTACTTTTTCATAGTAGTATCATACTGCCTCCTTAGAAACTGACCGGCAGCCTTTCTGCTTAAATATATCTGTCAAGTTGAGTCTCAGTGATCTCAGTAGATAACCACAGATACAAACTTTGTAAGGTAGAATGTTTTGTTTTCAAAATGTGTATTATTAGCTCAGCCTCTGTGTGTGTGTGTGTGTGTGTGTGTGTGTGTGTGAGTGTGTGTGTGAGACTGCCGTGATGTACTCAAGAAAGAAAAAATCAGCATTGAGCAAAAAAGAAAACATGAGATACAGTGAATGAAAAGTAGCTGCATAACTGGCTGAGTATATTTACTACATTAACAAGAGGATGCCATTGATAAGTTTATTCTGTCAGTCCTGTTTCTGAGATCTGAAAATTGTCAATGCTTTGTCCATTGATACGGATATCCAGGTCAGTCCGATGTGGGGTCTTAGAGACCAGAGGAGTTGGAAGTTCAGGAACAGTCTTGTCAAAATTCTCCATCTTGACTTGATATTCACCTTTGGAACCTCGGGTCAGCAGAGACACAAAACAGTGATGTAACATGATCTCTGATGGTAGGTAGGATGTCCTCCTTTGACAGATTTCTCCTGTGCCTTCCTGCATTGCTGAAAGGAATATAACTAATTCAAAGTGGGGAGGATTTTCATGCTGCAGCAGAGTAACCAGAGGACTTGATGGCGTAATAGAGTGGTAGTAGGTTAGTGGAAAGATAAAGAATGGACATTCTTCTGAACTGATGCCATCTAGGTGGAAGTCCACACTGGTCTGATGAAGTTGGCCATTTTCTCTTTCCTCATAGAGAACAGCAGAGACCCGGACACTGGTGAGAGGGCTGGGTCGAGTGTTAGCTACTTGAAATATAAGATTAGGTTTGCCATCTATGTGAGTTACCACAGCTAAGTCAGTAAAACGAATTGAGAAAGCTCGATTCTTTGGCCGGGCAATCTTCGCCACAAAGGCACCTAAATTAGAAATCATTTTTTAGAATGAAAATTTGAAATATCAATACTTCTTCTGAGAAGAGTATATCAATTAGTTAAGCCATTCTTGCTGCTGTTTTCCAGTAGTCTAGAATTCAATTAATTGTCTAATTTTGGATAGTCTCATTGGACTGCAGATTTTTTTAAATATACATGCATTTCTGTTAAGATCATAATTTCAAAATGGCTGTTGTTAATGAAAATGTAAAACTTCATCCTCTGGGGGTGGGGGTTGCTGAGTAGATAGCTCAGTGGAATAAATGTGTGCCTGGCAAGCGCAAGGTCCTGAATTTTTCTTTTTTTTTTTTGTCTTTGAGACAGGGTCTCGCTATGCAGTTCAGGCTGGCCTTGAGCTCTTTTGTAGCCCAGGCTGGTCTTGAACTCGCACTGATCCTCCTGCCTCAGCCTCCCAAGTGCTGAGATTACAGGCGTGCAACACCACACCCAGCAAGGTCCTGAATTTGATTCCTGGTACCACCAAAAAAAAAAAGTTCATTCTCTAGTACTATATTTCATAAAGTGAAAGAATTGGAGATATTCTATATTCATCTCCCTGTTTAATAGAAAAAAGTAATAGACAACAAGTGAAATTTGGTTATAACTACATAATTTCAATTCAAAGTAGAGACAAGACTAAGAGTAAAATGATTGGAGGGGAGGAGTTATCACTTGAGTTTTTGTGTTTTTTTTTTTTTGTAATATATTTGGTACAGGGTCTTACTATATAGCTCAGACTCATAGTGCTCCTGTTTTCAGTCTCCCTAGCACTGGGATTACAGTTGTGCACCAATATACCTAGACTCAGTGGTTGGCTCAGTGAGCCCATGAGCAGGATTAGCACAGCACAGGGATCATACCCCAGTCCCTGTGCTTGCCTGCAGGTGCCTAGTCCACTGAGCTGTCTTGCCAGCCCTCACTTGACTTTGACTTTTTTTACTTTAAAGCTTACATACAACTTTTTATTTTAGTATACATTTTAAGTACATCCTCCTGTGCCCCCACGTAAAGGTGAAGCTTTCTTAATCACTTAGGTGCAGCAGAGCCTGCTGGCATGTTGAGCTTATTAGAATTATTTTTAAATGACTTAAGGGTAAAATGTCTACAGAGAAAACCAAATACATTGAAATTCAGCTGAACATTAAAAAAATATGGTATTATATGTACTTTACTGATGCATTAAATAAATTCTAGCCATGGATTTAAATATCATGAATCAGAAGTGTAGTTTAATTAAGAAAATACCTGTGAGTTCTATTTTTATCAGTTACTAATATTGCTGATCGTTGCACATAATTCTGTCTCCTTCCATTTTCCCCTCCCTTTTCCCTTCCCTTTCTTTTTCTTGGCTGTACTAGAGATTCAGTTGAGGATCTTTGTACTGAGCTATCTTCTAATTCTTATTTTATTTTAAGACATTATCTTGCTAATTACCCAGGTTGGGCTTGAATTTGTAACCTCTTACTTAATCTCCCACAGAGTTTTGGGATTATAGGCATGTACCACACTACCTGCCTTCTAACCCTGTGTTTCCCATATTTAATAGCAGGAAGTCTGTTCACTTAGGGGAGAATGCAAAAAGATTTTAGATTTCCTCATCTAAATTCACAGGTCCCTTACATTTATCCAAGAAGTGACCAGAGTAGGGATTCTTGTGTAAGCTAAGAATTTGTTTTATGTTTTACAGGTGGTTGATACCACCCTAGGACTTCATGTCAGATCCCTTTTCAAGTGGTGTGGTAGTTAAAGCCAGGTTTTCTTTTTATATTATGTATATCATATTAAAAATAGGCATTAGCTTTACTTTATTAGAGGAAAGAGCTTTAGATCTTATCAAGTACGGGTTTTGATTTTGCTTAAAACAGTGTTTGCTAAGTTACTCAGCTGCGTAGGCTAGGACTCACTGTGCCATCTTCCCGCCTCAGTACCCCAGTGTTGGGATCAGAAGTGCATGCCATCATATCCAGCTATCTACCAGTTACAGAAGCAAAATTTCCTACTCTTTGTAGCCATCCCTTCAGTATAGTTTGCTAAGGTGTTCTCCAGCGTATAATGCTGGCTGTGTTACTGCGGGCTCATCAGTATTGGGTAAGATAATGTAGGGAGAAAATAACTAGCACAGTGGAGAAGAGGAGGGGGGTGGAAGGAGAGGGAAGAAGAAAATTAAATTACTGTGTTAGCACAACTATAAAAATATGCATTGAACATGTTTATTCAATTATTTTACAAAGTGGTTAGCTTCTGTGAGAAACTTCAAGATCTCTTGTCAGTTTCTTTTTGGCATAGGATATTCTTGAAAGTTAGTGTTATAATGGCCCTCTTTTCCCTTAAGTAGATCTAATAGATTAAGTATGTCACATTATTTATACATTTTTATTTTTAAAATCATTTTTATTTATGTATTTGCTTATTTATTTTAATGGATTTGGTTGTTGCAGGGTCTCACTATGCAGCTCAAACTCGTGGTGATACTCCTGCTTTCAGCCTCCCTAACCCTACCCTAGGGTTACAGACGTATGCCACTACACCTGGACTTTGTGTCCAGCTCAACCCACTCTAGGGGTGGCGCTGGCATGGCATATACTGCCAGGGATTGAACCATGATCCCTGCACTTGCTTAAGCTTGCCTAAGCAGGTACTTTATTCTGCTGAGATATCTTGCCAGCCCCATGCATTTTTATTGTTTGGCCCTAGACTATTTCTTTTCTTTCTTAGGCATTACTTGCTAATAATACAAATAAGTTATTTTATAATAGAATTGCTTATAACTGACAGTACCCTTTTTACAATGTTTGCAATTACTTTAAGAACAAAGACAAATTACCTGTGATAAAAGCCTCTAGCATGAGGCCTAGGAGCATTTGTATGGCAAGTAAGGCGATTGCGCTTGGACAGTCACCACTGGGAAACATGGTACCATAACCAATTGTGAGTTGAGTCTCCAGGGAGAAGGAAAATGCAGCTGTGAAACTGGTGATGTACTTCACACAGATAGTGTGGTTTTCAGGTGGGGCATCATGATCTAGTTCCAGATCACCATTCATCTCGGCTAGAACATACCAAAGCACTGCAAAGACAAGCCAGTGGAGAACAAAAGAAGCAGAAAAGACTAGCATCATCCAGCGCCAGCGCATGTCTATTAGGATTCCCCATGCATCTCGAAGATACACAAGACCTCTCTGAGTACCATCCATTTGAAGGGTGCTGTGGCCATCTTTGGTGACCATCCTTTGGTGTCTCTGACTTAGAAGAGGAGCAATAACTTTGCAGTTACTGCTTTCCATCTCAGGTTGTGATTATCTGAAATCAAGAATAAAGTAGTCAGCCCTTCCTATTTATAGTTAATATTCATGAATTCTAAACCTCTTTTCTTTCTTGAGAATGTTTCTCTGACTGTCAAGACATAGTTTTGATATGTAGTTCAGGTTAGCCTTGAACTCACTATGTACCCCAGACTGCCCTCAAACTCACAGTTACCCCCTTGTCTCAGCCTCAGGTCTGTACTACCCCACCTAACACAGCTTTTCATAATTAATTTATAGTAGTAATTCCTAATGAAAGAAGTCAAAGTAGATATTCTTTTATATAAATTAATAGAAATTGCTTGGAAATTCAGTATTAAGAAATCTTCTGAAACAAAATTAGTGCTAGGATAAGACAGTAGTGCTAAGCTTCTAGAGATGTACAATTCTAATGTATTAAATAGTTATGAGTTTTATAGCTTGAACTTTGTTTTGACATTTTATTGTCATGTTCATGAATTTTTTCTGTCCTGGCAATGGAATGCTGTATGTTTGAATATTCTAGTTTCTCATTATATTGTACAGTAGGCATATAATTATTTTCTTGGCAGAAATAAAAATTCCCAGGTCAAAATGTCTAGGAAACACAAAATTCCCATCTCTCATTTTGAGGACAAACCCAATGCTTTAGACATCCATAGGCAACATGGTTTCCTGGCTTTATCGAATCTAATTTATGGGGACTTTGGAGACTGCTTTTCTGTGTCACTGGGATTGGATATTGGCCAACTGTATATATGCAACTTACTCCTTTGTCCTGAGGCTAATTTAACATTTGTTTGTGATACTGGAGACCTTTGCACTATGGATTGCCCACTTTATGGTGACATTTGTCCACTTTATTTTGATTAGTTATCTCAGCTTCATATTATAGTCTTTAAAACATTTTAGAGTGTTAATGATTTATAATTTACTACCCCAGAAAACTGTCCTAATCATTTTATTTAGTGTATTTTTTTTTTCTGAGCATGGCCCTTCTCTCTCTTCCTCTCTTTCTATCTTCTGCTAAAGATTAAACCCAGGGCCTCACATATACTAGGCAAACACTTTACATTGAACCACATCTCAGTAGTACTAAGTTGGAAAGCAAGTAAACCAGAAGAAAAAGGTAATAGGTTTTTTTTTTTACTGCAAATAATATTCACTGCTGGTTATACTTTTCTGTGTGAATAGAAATTTTAACGTATTTTCTTGTGATCATCTTTGCATACAACAAGTGCCTGAAACTTTTATCTTAAGAGTCTTAACAGGAACAGGTCAAGAAATGTGGACTTACTTCCCTTCATATCTTACTTGTTGTAATCCATAGTTCTTGGACTTTGTGTTTGACTCTTGCTGCTGCTGCTGCTGCTTACAGAAGTAGATATCTTTGGCAGTGCTGCTTGTCCCTTCCTGCCTTTTGAATATTGTTTAAAAAGGGCTCTAGATAAGTGGAGAGACCTAGTTTCCTGGCTTTGCTAGATCCTTCTTTCTAGAGACTCCAGAACTTTGGAGACTGCCTTTCTATGTTACTGGAATTGGACACTGGCCAGCAGCCTATGTACAACTTTCTCCTTTGTCCTGAGGCTAGTTTAATAGCACTTGTTGGTGATAAACTAAAGAACTTTCAGCTACAGATTATTCACTTTATGGTAATGTATTGTTGTTTTATAATTTACTACCCCCAGCAAATTATCATAATCATTGTATTTAATATATATTTTTCCCCCTTATGATGGCCCTGTCCTCCTATCCTTCCTTCCTCCTTTCTTTCTGGTCTGTCTGTCTGTCTACTGTTAGGCATTGAATCCAAGGCCTCCCACTTGCTAGGCAAGTGCTCTAACAGCCAAACCCCTGGCCATAATCAGTGTTCTTTATTTTAGTAGATGCTTTAAATGTTTTAGAAGATGTGATTTCTGTGTCTTTAGAAATAGCAACAGTAGAACAAAATTTTCATAGGCATTATGCTTTTATACTGTTACCTGTAATTCTTCTGTGTCTCAGCCAGATAGATGTTATTATGCAATTTTCAAAATAGGTCACTAGGGCTGGGGAAATGGCTCAGCAGAATAAGCGCTTGGCTGGCAAGTGCAGGGTCCTGAATTCAATCCCCCGGACCACAAAAAAAAAAAAAAGTCACTGATGAATTATACAAGTGAGGCCTTTGGATTATTATCCATTTCAAGCTAAGTGCAAAGCCATTTTGTTTTTGTTTTGTTGCTACAAGAAATTATTCAGGAAGTTTGAAATAAAAATCTTTCACAATATGATTGGTGTTATATTCTAAAGTTAGTGTTTGATAGCCAGATGTTTAACATCTTTAGTGGGTAGTGTTCCTGTCCTTGTAACTCGGCTAGCTTAAACCATTAATTTTAGACATAATTCTTATGACAGTAATGACTTAATGTGTATCACTTACTTTGTGGCAGGAATCCTCTCAAATACTTTGTGACCACTAACTCATGTGAAGCCAGGTGGCAGTGCCTGACATGGAGTAAGCTTTCACTTAGCTTTAATTTCTTTACTGTCTGAATAACATATTCTAGCTTTCATAGTAATAAGTACCACTATTATTCCCATTTTACAGATAATGAAACTGAAGCACAGTGAGTTTCATAAGATCACAAAGATAGTACCTCAAGATACTAATTCCATGTACTCTTGAGTCTGGAGTCTGTGCTGTGTTGCTTCCAAAACACACGTTTGACCTCATTAGCTTTTATGATTAGCTTTATTTAAGAATCATTACAGAATATTTGTTCTTCAGGAATGCTTATTATTTTCACAGCTATAATTTTTAGGTAAGAAATGGATTTGCATTTTAGGAAGACTTCTTTTAAGACTTGGAAATTAGTACAATCGGAGTGATGAGTTGTATTGTACAGATCAGTAAAAATAGACAATTTTAGAGAGAGTTCTTACATGGCATTTCAGTGTTGTTTTGCCAAATAAGATAATTATAAAAATATACTCAACACATTTTTAAAAAGAAAAGATTGTGCGACTTGAATAGAAAGGGTATTAGCAACGAAGGATAGTTTTCTTTCACAGAGTAGGTGTACAGTTTTGTTGTGCCTACTTGAGTGAAAATGGTTTCTTGAGCTGCACACTGGTTCATGTTCTACCTTTGGAACCATTGTCCAATAGTAGAAAACTACAAAGTGCTAAGTGTTTGACAAAAGCTTGAGGAAGAAAAAGCTCCATGATTTTTTATTATTTTTTTGTCCTTTTGAAACAGGGTCTCACTGTGCACTTCAGGCTGACCCTGAAGTCACTTTGTAGCCCAGGCTGGCCTGGAACTCATAGCAGTCCTGCCTCAGTTTCTTGAGTGCTAGGATTATAGGCATATGCAACCATGCCTGGTGATTTCAACCTATTTTATTAAGAACATTTTAAAATGGCAAGAGAGGCTTTCTTTGTACTATGCCTTATAAAATTATGCTGCTTTGGGTTCCTTTGAGGTTGTTATCAACAATGTTTACAGTAAGTTTACTTTAGCTCTTTTTTTTTTCCTGGTCATTATTTTTTAAACTAGTGAATAACATGGACAAATCAGTGAATAGGGAATTCAGAAGGCCAACATCAAACAGTGAAACAGTATCTTTTTTTACATGAAGTTTGTTGGACTGTATTTGAATTATGCTGGGAAATGATTGAGAGACGTATTTGTGTACCCACTTAACAAGTTACTTTGAATAGTTATTCACAGTAGTTATATTATTTTGATTACTGTAATTATTGTGGTATAGTAGAAAGAACATAGGATGGGAGATTCAGGCTGTCTCTGTTGGTTATTAGGCAAGCTATTGGATCTCCTTAGCCAGGTGTCCTTAGATTGAAACAAAGAAAAGAGGAAAAAGGAATTAGATAACATGATATACCTTAAAGCTATATAAGTTTGTTTGTAAACTCATTTCTAGTTCCTTCAGTTGATAGGTTTTCTATGTGGTTTAATTTCTTTTGTGTTCTGTATGATTTTGTGTCTGCTAGTATGGTTTTTTAAAAACTAAATTTTCTAGATGTATAGTATTACTATCAAATTCAAAAGTATCTAATGGGCAGGCATGTGTACACTATCTTGATGTCATTTTTATATCCTTACTGACACACGAGTCCTTTTTTAATGTATTTGCCTTGGTTTGTATTGATTGTTTGATTCTCATCAAATGATCCATTTAGAAAGTAGAAATGGAAGATTAGGAAAGTTTGCTCTGTAGTTCTGTGTGTGGGCTGTAAAATATTTGCCCATTTATCAATTGTTTTGGGGGGAAGTAGTAAATATTATAAAAGATACAGGACATATTATAAAAGATAATTATATGACAGTCTGACAAGTTTGTTGGTTGTCAAAATAATAGTTTCATTCTCATTAGGTTGTAGCCTTTAAAATTAAGTCTTTTCTGTTGCTCTGTTTTAAAGTGGTGTTAGAGTCCTGTTAAAGGGCTAAGATACAAGGTATACTTATAAATGTTAAATGAATACAGTGTGTTTTCGTGTCTGATACACACACTTGAAGACTTTCAGGAGTCTTACAATCATCTCTCCTGCCCTCTGTAATTAGGACAAATAGTGCAAATTCTAACCCTATTATATAAGCTCAGAGATTCTTTCATATTTTATTTGCAGAGGCACTTCCTAATTTCAGTAGTAATTCCTTACTTTAAAAAGAAATTTAGAATAAGGATACTTATTAGTTTTCACAAAACAAAAATGAAAATGATTTATTCTTTTGGCATTTATTTTGTGTTTCTTTGATCTTTTCCAAATAAATACTGCTTCTTAAGGACAGTGAATTTTATTCAGATATTATAATGGGCAATCTTTATATATTTAATAAAGTAAGAGGAAATCTTCCAGTTCTACTTGCAGTGACCCTATTCTCATTTTAAAATTTAAAGAATAAAAGACCCTTCATGTATGACCCTGTAGGTAATGTGTTTGTTTTAAAAATCCATAGGAAGTAATCTAGCTCTGTTTCTGTTTGCCAGTCAGTTTCTTTCCCAGAAAGAAATAAAAATGAATGTTATTTGATGTACTCACCACTTCCTTTGCAGTGGTCAGCCTATCTGCCAAGGTAGATCTGAGGAAGCCTGCAGAGCCTGTTTCTGATCAGGTACTTTTAACCTACAGGTGTAGTTTGTAGGTTCTCTTCTTAGACTGGCTTTACAGCTTACATTCCTGTGTTTATATTGTTGTGGGGGCTGGTTTCAGCTGAAGCTGATGTGATTGGTCACTTAGCCTGCAGGGGGGCCAATTAGCTCTGATCATGTGGAAAAGAATGCTGGTTTGTTAGGAGGTCTTTCTTTACTCAACACAAACCTTAACAACTCTGGAGAAAGCCTCCAGAACTGACTTGGAGAAGGGGTGCATTTTTTCCCTCTAATCAGGACCGGTTTTTAGTAAGTTTGCATAATCTTACTTAAGAGTTTATTTGAAAGTTCAAAGGGATAAAGTTCCCTGCAAGATTTCCTTTCAGCCGTCTTTCCTTATATAGCATGTTGAAGTGTGAGATATCTCCTTCACTAATCCTTTTTTCCACCATTTCTTTGGGGAAGATTTATTTGGATAAGGATGTTTAGGCATAAATTAATGAATTGATTTTCCTAGTTTTCTTTTTCCTATTCCATCCTTTAAGAATGACTATCATTAGTTCTAGAACCAGTAATTTAGATAATTTAGTTTCCTGGACTTTTTTTTAATGGCAAACAGGCTTTTTGAAAAGGCTGTGTAAAAAAGTTTTGATTGGGAATAAAATGGTTGACATGTATTTATTTATCTTTAAACAGCACAAATGTGTGAAAGAACTGAAATTATTTCCTAAAACTTGCTGTAGTGGTGGGGATGTTTTATTGATAAGTGTAATGAAGTAAACAGTATTCAGAGAACATAAAATTTAACTCAACACTGAAGTAGTGTTTAGCTGGGAAATGTCGGTGATCTAGCTTGTAGCAACCTTGAAATGAGCTGAGGTATGGCTTTGTTTAATACCTTAGTGAGCAGTACTTTTCTCCTCTGTTAGCTGCTAATTTTAAAACTTTGATCAAATGTCACACGTAAGAGGATCGAGAAACAAAGACTCTGGTTGTTCAAAAAGTAAAATTATGGAAGGCCTGCTGGGAAAATTATTAATGTAGACCAATATAATGCTGCTTAGAAAGAGAAATCCGCCTTGTAGATTCCGCTCCTTCCCCCAACAATTTAAAAAAGATACTAATTCCTTCTTTATTATTGCCAAACACTTCAGTACAAGTTGAGACACAGCATTGGAAAGTTTGACCCTTTGAACTAGGGAAGCTAATGGCAGCAAGGAAAGGACTTGTAGTGTGAGATTCATTCTCTGCATTTTAGTAGGAACTGTACTTCTTATCATTTCACAGCCAGGTGATTGCCAGGAAAAAATGAAAACAAAAACAAAATTATTGTAGGTAAGACAGCAAAGGGTTCTACTCAACCTAGAATCCTCTTTCTAATGTCCTCCATTTCAGAATATAATTTAGACAAAATTATTTGGCAAAAAATGATCATTCTGATTCCTGGATTTTTCTAGTTTACTTTATTTTATTTTTGCTCTTACCAGTCAGGAACTTAGGCTGTTTAGCTATCTCCCTGGCCCCATTTTTTTCTGGTTTTAAGGTGTGCTGTTGCGTACAGCTCTGGAGTACCCACTTGGGCAAAGTAGTCCTGAAACAGAAGCCTGTGCTTTTATGTTTACTTTTGGTTGAGGCTGTCAGGTTAGTTAGGATCAAATTAGTACTGCTAAAGGTGAGAAACTATCTTCACCCTTAAAACACAGACCCTCCCATCTGAACAGAATTTGTGATTTCTGTTTTAGGTGTTTCACAGTAAAGTGAATGCAGATCCCTCTAAAGTATATATTGTGTGAGTGAAGATAAAATGCTAGGCACCTTTTCACTGATAGATATTTATGTTTTATTTAAAATTATGATTAAGCCACATGTCAAGTCTCTATAGATAAGTTTAAAAAATTTTTTAAAAATGAAATCCAATTTTCAGTCCCAAAAGGTATTTGATTTTCTTTCTGGTTCTAGTAATCCAGTATATAACACATTAATATATTGCATTGTTCTTGAGAAAAGCAAAACGTTTGTTGAGATACATATGTATGCCGCCTGTCTGTCCATCCTTGCCCTGTCCATTCTCCTCCTGGTTCTCCCTTTTGTAGTGCTGGAGGTTGAATCCAGAGTCCTGTGCATGTGAGGCAAGTGCTCTTGGGTTCTTTTCTTCTGTAGTGTACTTAGCTTTCTTTCAAAGGTATCTTGTTTCTTTCAGTTCTGCTTCCTTAAGCTCTCATAATGATAGCCTACTCCAGAGATGTCAGGCAGCTTCTGGTTATGTGTACCTGCAGACGGTGAGCATGAGGACTGCGGAGAACAGCACAGATGCCAACCTCTTGAGGAGCCTTTCCATCCCTCGCCAGCCAGAAGCTGCTATATTTTTAGGACTGTTGTTAACCAGCAGAGCAGGTTGTTATCTCTCCGTGCTTAGGCTGCAAATGTGTGGGTGAAGAATTTAAACTTCTCTATCTTAACCACCCTGAGTTTTATTTACAAGTAAACTTTTAGGGGACAGTAGATATCAATACTTGGTGGAATTCACTTTCAGTGTTTTCTTCAGTGCTAAGACCTGTTCTTAGTGTTGATCTGAGAATAGGTATCTGAACAGAAGAATACAAAGTCACTTGTTTCAAAAGTTTGCTCATAAACAAGCTTCAAAGTCTACCCCATAATTCCACTTTTGCTTTTGGAGATTGGGCATTTGTAAGCTCCAAGTCTCACAGCTGTAGATTTTGTTGGCTGAGTGCCTCCTTGCTCCATCTGAAGTTTTCCATAAACACCACTTTTGGCTGTGAGTCAAACATGCACACAGGTGCCCTTTTACTGCTCTTTCTCCTTAGGAATCCACTCAGTCGGACCAGGCAAACACCAACATTACATTTTAATTTAATTTTAGATTAATCCTATTTAGGTTGAATACATTAAAGGAAAAGACAAGTATTTATCACATGAGACATTACATATGACATGCTGTTTGTGTATTTTAGCACCTTTTGAGTTATCTTGTTTTTTTAATGTATGTGGTACAGGATCTCACTACACAGCTTGGACTCAGTGATCCTCCTGTTTTCGGCCTCCCCAGACCTAGGATTACGGGTTTGCGTCTCTGTGCCCCATCTGTTGCTAGCTTAGTTGCCTGGGGGCAGGGCCAGGGATAGAACCCAGGTCCCTGTGCTTATCTAAGCAGGCACTTAGTCCGCTGAGCTCTCTTACCCACCCTCTTAGCACCTCTTGTACACAGACTTGTATGATGTAAGAACATGAAATGTATTATATAGATGGTATAGTGTTCTCATAAAATGGTCATAGTTCCTATATTGAATTGAAAAAGATATTTTAAGTCTATGATACAGTATCTTTTGAAAGTCATAGACACTTTAAAGACTGGTAGAAGCTTTAGATCTTTTTCACTGAAAAAGACTAAAACCCATCCTGGCTCACAGTGTGCTTCTAGTTCAGGAATATACAGCCGTGAACTCATTTATCGACTATAGGTTTGACTGTAGATTAAGAATGTTAGGTTTGTTCATGAATTTGTAGATTAGTTAGATTTACTTTCTTGTATTCCTTGTAAACCTAGGGCATATATACAGAGATACACGCGCACGTGCATGTGCAGCCCCCTCTCACACATCTGATTTTTTATTTTGAGACTGAGTTGTCCAAAGTTGCTAAATTTCCCAGCTAGGTTTGAACTTGTGATCCTCCTGCTTTAGCCTCCCAAAGTGCTGAGATTATAGGCATATATCACCATGCCTGTTTTAAATTTACTTTTAAATCATTTTGTTTATGAATTAATAGTTTAAGTTTGTTTGCTTGCTTGCTGATTGGTTGATTGAGACAGGCTGTCATTATGTCATCCGGGCTGCCTTTAAACTCACTATGTAGCCCAGGCTGTCCTCAAACTCAATATCCTACTGTCTCAGTCTCTTAGTACTGGGATTACAGGTATGTATAACCATACCTGGTTTAGGGGTGTGTGTTTTGACATTTCTGCAGGAAGATTGGAATAAATTTAGTTCCTTTTTTCTCCTTTTAGAAATATTGATAGACTCTGTCCCTAAATTATTCCTTATATGACGTGTCTACTGCCTGAACTTGTTAGAGCTAGGCCCTAGATCATCCTTTTTCTGTTGAAGTTTTTTTTTTTTTTTTGGACTGCTTCCAGTAGACGTGATTTGTGAATAAACTACTAAGAACATTGTAGTAGAAATAAACCCTGGATTAGTAATTTGAATGTGTAGGTTCTGTTTCTGATTTGGTGTGACTCAGCCATGTGATCCATCTTGGGAAAGTGCCCTACAAGCATCTCTTTCCTCACAGCAACATTAGAGATGGCGATGTTTAACTTAATCTCCTGTGGTTATTAAGGTCAGATGAAGTATATCAGTGCATTATGTCAGCTGTAATGTATCTGATCATTTGTTTACATATATGTCCCTGGACTATGTCTAAGTCTTTTCTTTGTTTTTAATCCTGTTTGTCTAATTGTGTTTGTTTGTTGAAGAGGCAGTCATGTTAATGTTTGCTAGAGGTTTCAGTAAAACAAATGGTAAAGCAGTACCATTTCTTTGGGAAAACATTTGGTAGTACTGATAAGTGCTGAGCATGCTATGACACAGTAATTTCATACTGAGGTATAATATATACCAAATAGAAATGCAAACATATGCTTACACAAAATTTGCATCTAAGGATGTTTATAGAAGCAAGATTCATAATGGCAAAAAGCAAGTAACAGTCTAAATATGTCAGTAAAGTGAGAGTAAATACATTGTGGTGTGGTCATACTATGACAGCCTATACGGCAGTACAGAATATATCCCTGTATCTGTAGCAGTGTGATTGGCTGTCTATGAGCTCAACAGAAGACTCTAAATATAAATGAATATTCCATTTATATAAAGATTCAAAAGAGACAGAACTAATGTTTGGGAATAGACGGCAGCATATTTACCTTGGCGAGGGCCATTTGGGAGGGTATGTGATTTCTGAGGACTCCTGATTTCTCTTTTTTAAATTTCATTTTGCAGTGGTCTTGCTTTGTTGGGGTAGGTTGGCCTCAAACTTGAACTCCCTGTGCTTGAGCCTTAGGAGTAGCAGGGATTGTGGGTTACAGATTTTGTAATCTAAAGTGGTTATTTAGTACTTATTTGCTTTGTGAAAATTCATCAAATTGTACTTTAGTGACTTTTGTACTTTTTTTGAGTTATATTTCCATTGAAAGATTTCCTAAAGGGGAGCAGGAGGAAGTGAGCAAAGTCCATCTACAAGTTCTTTTGAGTCTTTTTCAGTCTTCATAGGAAAATGACAGTGACCCCTGAGGGTATTTGCTCTTAGAAGTGGGAGATAAGACATTCTTGTATGTAATTTTGATTTTCTTTTGTTCACCAGAGAAGTTGTAGTATAATACTTACTGTATATCTAGTATAGTATAATCATAGTATAATAATCTATTATAATTTTTAAGTAAAAAAACAATTGGTTTTTTTTCTTTATCAGAACAGTCATAGTGTAGTAATTTATTTTAAGGGGCTAGAGATACAGTTCAGCAGCATAAGAGCCTACCTGGCAAGCACAACATCACAAGTTGGATCCCTGGTACCAGGAAAAAAATATCATAATTGAAAACCGAAAAATATATTACAGTGTTTAAAAATTATTTTGTCAACAGTTACTTGGTAATAAAATTTGAACTCATTTATTACAGTGTTAGAATAGGCTAATGTTCATGTAAACACAGGCTGTTGTACTCAGATTCCCTTCTCTCATGAAAGAAATGGCTCTTCAGTCCACAAAGTATTTTGATCAGAGTCAGAGCTGTGGTTGAGTTTAATTAATTAATTAATTAATTAATTAACTTTTTAGTCAGGGTCTCATTGTGCAGTCCAGGCTGGCCTTGAGCTCAGCTAACAATCCTGCTACCCCATCCTCCTGAGTTCTGGGATTACAAGTGTGTGTCTCCACCCAGACTCATCATGGTATTTCTTGCTTCAATATTTATAGTTGGCAAAAAATTAGCGTTGTCTTAGTCACTCTTCTCTCGTTGCTGGGACAAAATACCTGACTCTCAAAATGAGGGAAGGAAAGGTTTATTTAGCTCACAGTTGCTGGAGGTTTTAGTCCATAATTAGCTGGCTCCAAGACAGAGAAGCACATGGCAGAAAACAACCTTTCATGGCAGCAGGCAAGAGCGCAGGGAGAGGTAGCAGCAGCTAAAGCAGCTAGCTTCTCTTCCTCTCTTACATTGAAGTGCGAATCACCTGCCCCAGGGCAGGTGCAGCACCCATCAATTACAAGTTTCAGAAGCCACCCCGTGACTGCTTGAGGCTTTGGGGGGGACACCTATACACAAACCATAACATTCTGCCCCTGGATCCCCAAAGACTCATGCACATCCCTTTATGCAGAAGACACTCTAGTCCATTACTAAGAGTTGCTAGTCCCAACAATTTCAGCATTGCTTAAAAGTCCAAGTCCCAAGTCTCTGTGAGCTCGTATAGAAATGAAAATTTAAACACATTCAACATTCAAAAGCACAAAGCAAACATTACCATTCTAAAAGATACATGCAGCAGAATACCAAGCATTAGGACCAGCAACACAAGTCCAAAATCGAGAAGGGCCAACATTAAATCCTATAGGTCCTTATGGAACATCTGAAGCAGTCTGCGGCAAATTGTAAGCTCTGTGGCTCTACCCCTATGGCACTCTTGGTTGTTGTAGCTATCATAGCTTCTCTCTCAGGCTGGCTTTGCTCCCTCTTTGCAATTTCTCTTAGATGACCCATGTTCCTGGCTTTTCCAAACTCTGGGGTTTCCACAGAATAGGCTTCTCATTCACAGCTTTACACACAGCCCTCTCGGGCATACTGCCTGGCCTCCCAGGTCTTCTGCAATCAAGGTGGAAGCCTTCTTAACCTCAGAACTCCTGCATTCTCAGTGTGCCTAAAACCACTGCCGTGTGGATGATGCTAAGGTCTGCTGCCAGCTGGAGCAATAGCCAGGCTTCTCTTGGCTGTAGTGGTTGTGTGCATGGATCACTGAGCACTCTGACCCTGATTCTGAGGAATAAATTCTCTATGCCAACGCCATTTGGAGCCTGATGCTGCCGCAGCCTCCATTCTGGAACAAAAGGCTCAGTGGCTTTCCCCTCAAGGCAAAGTCCCTATCTTTTGCAATTCTGAGGCTGCAAAAGGTGGAGACCTGCCACCTCCTGTGCTGCCCTCAAGCCGTCTTTTCCATTCTTTGGTTCCTTCTCAGCAGTGGAGATCTTTTGACTTCTATCTTTGCAGTCCACAGCTTTTTTGGCACTTCCTTTCTAACCAAACGCACAACATTTTGAGCTGTCCTGCTGGGTTCCTTGCTCTTGATTTACAACATAAATCTGACTAAAAGCCCCCAATAGCAGCCATACCACTGCCCCGATATTTGGCTGCTTTGAAATATCTTTTGAAAAGTTAATCAGTCCACCTAGCTTAAACTCAGTCTCAGGCAGAGTCTCTGAGCACATGTAAAATGCAGATAACTTCTCTTCCAAGTCAAAACACAAGTGATCTAGAGTCCAACAACCAACACAGTCCTTCTTAGCAGAAACCCTAGCCTGGTCTTTACAGGCCGCCTTTCTATCAGCCTTCTGGTCTGAGCTCTGAACAGAATCTCCGCTATAGAACAGCCAAAGCTTTTCCAGCTCTTTGCAAGTAAAGGACCTCTCCAAACCTTTACTATCTCTTCTCATAAGCCATTCCCAAAAACTTGTAATCCATGGTCAGGTTAGTCACAGCAACAGCTCCACTCCTGGTATCAAATTCCTGTCTTAGCTACTCTTCTCTTGTTGCTGAGACAAACACCCGACACTCAAAATGAGGGAAGGAAAGGTTTATTTAGCTCACGGTTACTGGAGGTTTCAGTCCATATTTAGCTGGCTCCAAGACAGAGAGGCACATGGCAGAAAACAACCTTTCATGGCAGCGGGCAAGAGCACAGGGAGAGGTAGCAGCAGCTCAAGCAACTAATTTCTTTTCCTCCCTTACATTGAAATGCAAATCACCTTCCCCAGGGCAGGTGCAGCACCTGTTTCCACAAAATCAATTACAAATTCCAGAAGCTGCCCCATACTGCTTGAGGCTTTGGGGGGACACCTATACACAAACCATAGCAAGTGTCTAATACATTTATGCTATAGCAGCAAGGTGAAATTGGTATGCACCTGTTTGCATTATTAGGATGATATGTAGAAGACAAATATTTGCTGTTAGTGAAGAAAAACTTCACACGTTAGTAAACGTATGGATTGCAGGTATCTAAACAGAAGAGTGGAAATTCTAGACCTGATGATATGTGCCTTCAGTCCCCGCTACTTCAAAGGCTGAGGCACAACCATCATTTGAGCCCAGAAAGTTAGGCCAACCTGGATATCACAGAAACTGTCTCTTAAAAAAAAAATGTTAAAGCTAATTATAGGTATATAGTTTTAAGATTGTGGGATTACTAGTAATTTAATTAGTAAAACTTTTTTTTTTTTTTTTTTTTTTTTAACAATACCGGGGATAGAACATGGGACCTTGTACTTACCAGTCAGATGCTTATGCCACTGAGGTATCTCCCCATTTTACCTTTTTATCTATTATTATTTGGGGGGGGGAGTTATCGAGGATCAAACTCAGGACCTTGCGCTTGCCAAGCAGGTGTTTAAGCCACTGAGCTATCTCCCCAACCCCTTTTTTACCTTTTGAGACAGGGTTTCACTCTTGACTTGAGGCTTAACTTTTAACTCATTTTGTAGCCCAAACAGGCCTCAAACTCACAGCAATCCTCCTGCTTCAGCCACCTGAGTGCTGGTGTTACGGGCATGCACCACCACACCTGGCTAATAAAATTATTAATGTTTTATCATGCTAGGGAGAGTGGTCATTTCTATCCCCCCACCCCTGTCATAATAGAAATTAAATTTAGGGCTTCACACATGATAGGGAAATGGCTCTACCATTGGACTTTCTTCTCAAGCCCTAGTAAGAGGGTACACTGATTAGTTTTTCAAAGGTTTGGTGTAAAAGTAGATGATAAAAGTTGTTGGTTCCCTTAGCGTATCCAGCATGTGATTAACACTGAATGTTTAAGACTCATCTCAGTATGTCACACATATTTATGGTTGATTGATTACATTTAAAAGTTATTCTCCATTATTTTTTAATTTATATATGTTAGGACTTAATTTGCTTTAAATTCTCTTTGTAAGCGTAATTAAATTTTTCATTAGGTCATAATGAAAGTGCTGCTTTGTGAAAGTGGATTGTTCCCTCTTACCCTAAGCGGGAGAACCCAGGAGGTCTTCCAAGGACAGGCCTGGAATATGCTTGCATTCAGATCCATATAACTTGGCCTTCATGTGCTCTAAATATGTTGAATGGTCAGAAGATTAATGTTTGAATCCCATCTGTGGTGTTTATAAAGTGATATGTAACTTTGGACAATTCTCTCTCAGAAAATATTTGAGTTTCAATATTGTCAACTAGAAAATGAGAAAAAATGATGTACTTTTATTATTTATGGTTGTTATAAGTCATCCCAAACCTTAGTGGCTGGTAACAACCATAGTTTCACTTACTATGGGCAAGGAATCCAAGAATAGCCCTAGTTTATTGTCTAAGTGGTTCTGGCCCAGATCTTTGGCAGTGGTCAGTGTCCACCTGTGTGGCTGTCCTATAGAGGCTCTCCTGGGATTGGATCCACTTCTCCCTTACTTTTGTGATGGCAGGCTTCAGTTCTTTACTGTGTAAGCTTCTCCACAGGGCATTCCACCACATGGCACCTCACTTTTGGAGAATATATCCAGGATTGAAGCCACAGGTTTTTAAAAACTTAGGATCGGAGATGGCATTTCATCACTTAAGGTGTATTCTGTTTGTTAGGAGTCAGTCCAGCCCTCACTTGGGAGAGTATTACCAGAGACAAGCCGGCAGGGGTTGTTGGGGACTCTTAGAGACTGCTGATCACAGTGAGAAGGCAGGTCATATTTTCACAGCAGATTATCCTCCTTCCTAAGGTACTGTATTCTTTAATTGACTAGTACAGTCTCACTTACAGGCAAACAAGACATTGATTCTTTACTGTGTATAAAATGACACATAAGAGGATGACAAGAAAGTAGAATTTCCTTATTATTAGATTACAACATTCAAGTGTTTTCACTTTTAGTATGGCTTAATTTAAAAAGTATTTGCAACTGTCTTATAGATTAAAGTTATCAGTGTGCGTTGTTTAGATTTTTAATTACTTCATTGTGAGATATAGTGTTAGGAATTTACATGTTAGCACATGAGTGATTGTAATTAGATAATCTGTATAATTTAGAATTAACTTAGTCTGCTTGACATATATCAGGCTCTTCTTTAATGCGGCTCTTAGATATTTAGACATAGGTTAGCTTTGAGTTTTGTTCAAAAGCAATTTGTTGTTTGCCTGTGATATGCTGGATGCTGGAATAAATGGAAAATTATACAGTCTCTGCTTTGCAATTTGCAATCTGTTTTGGTGTAAAAGACATTGAAATGTATTGATTTTCTATTTAGGCAAATTGCTAGTACAGGATAAACAATATTGATTAATAAATACAATATTAAAAAATATGTACAGGTAAGGAAGGTTTGACAAAATATACTGTTAGGTGACAAAACACAAGTGCAAAATGGCATGCACAGCATTAGGAGGGTAGTATTTGTGTGTGTATGCATGGTAAGTGTACCTATAGACAGTGTTTTGAAGGCTTTCTAATAAACTACTGATGATTAACTTCTGAAGAGTAAGCCTGCAGATCATATAATTGCCCAATTTATGAACCTTTAGTTTTAAGTATGTGTGTGTGTGTATATACATATATATATTCACAGTTATTTTATTGATACTTTTTGAACATTAAATTGGCTTATTCTTCTAGAAAGTTTGGTTTGAGCTGTCAGGTTTGTTTTTCAAAATCTTCACTAACAAGGCTACATGTAAAGAACCCTGTATCTTATTATTTTGTTTATAGGGAGACCAAATTTTGAGGAAAGTGGACCAACATCAGTGGGGAGAAAACATGAATTTATACGATCAGAAAGTGAAAATTGGCGAATCTTTAGAGAGGAACAAAATGGAGAAGATGAAGATGGAGGTTGGCGACTAGCTGGATCAAGAAGGGATGGAGAGAGATGGCGACCTCACAGTCCTGGTAAGAATTTTGTTATATAAAAGTCCAAAAGGACTGAAATAAGTGACAATTTGATGAATGTGTTAGAGACTTTTTTCAAAAAGAAATGAGAAAGATTTATCAAAAGATTTATTAAGAGTGGAGTATGGTGTGCATAGAAATGACACACCAGTGATTGAGATTAAGTGAAAAGGGTAAACTGATTTTTAAAAAGTAAAGGGGAGTCATTTATGCCATAATACTCAGCCTTTCTACAACAAAGAAACTTCAGCATTAAAAACTGTCCAACATATTATTCAGTTGATTGCAATCACTTTTGTTTTCCTGGGGCAAAGAGTATAGTTTAATGGAAAACACCTGCCTGCAACTGCAACAGAGAGGGTTTCATTCAGATTTGTGTAGTGCTTAATCTTTTAATCATAGAACTCTTTAAAATTTACAGTGAGAGTGTTGGGAGAAGAAAACTTAGAAATGTATAAATTTTACACTTCAAATATGTTTCTTTTTTTATAAGTGGGTATTTTTCCAAATAAAAGATTTATTTTTTCTTTCTTTTCCTTTTAAAACTGATTTATGCTTACTTGAATTTAAACCCAGGTCAGACATATAATCACAAGTTCATTCTTTTGTCCTTTTCACTTACGAAAAAGGAAAGAAAATAGTAATGATTAATAGTTTTTTAAAGTCCTTCTATTGGACTCTTTAAGAGTGCTTCAAACTGTTCTTCTCGGACATTAGATATGCTGGTAATTAAAGACACTGGCGCTTTGTGTTAAAGTTCATCCCCTACCAAAGTGCTGATGCAATACCTCATGATAATCAGATGCAACTGTAGCTTGGATTGTGGGGTCATGCAGAACTTTGAGTTTGCAGAGTCCTTTGCATTTCATGTGCATCATAATATTATCAACAGCCACATGCCAAAGAAGCTTGCCTTTAATAGAGGAAATAGTAACATTGTAAGTAGTTTTTACTTTAAAAAATACTTACTAGCAAAGATAGGCTACACGTGAGTGAACATCTTCACAGGTATTGAGTGTTTTATGGACTTGTGGGTAGATAGAAACATGATGATGTTACTTTGCAGTAGAGTTATGATCTTTTTATATATCAGCTTTTTATGCTGCCTCTTGGGCGGGCTTTCTGTCAGTCGCAGGCATTGTTTACATCACAGGATCCAGGCAGTTCTCATCAGGCTGTGTCCTGGGCAACCAAATGTTACAGTCTTCTTCAAGGTATTGGGACATTTTGTGCTGAGTTTGAGTGCAAGCTGAAGGGTGTATAGACTATGTTCCCAACAAGGATTTAGTGAAGAATGGACAGGATCTGGGTTGAAAGAGAAGAGAGGTCCCAGCTGGTCAAAAACAAAGAAGGTGATTGTTTGGAAGATGAGTGTTGTTTCTGATCTCAAATATCTGATGTTGATTTTATCAACGGTAGTTAAGTAAAACTTTAATGTTGCCTTCTGTTGTCCTCACAATTTAGAGTATGGTTCTATATTGTCTTTTTTTTAACCAGACCTTTTTTTTTTTCCCTCTCCTCAAGACAGGATCTTGCCATGCAGTTCAGTCTAACCTTAACCTCAGAACTCTGTTTTTGTCTTTTTTGAGACAGGGTCTTACTATGTAATTCAAGCTGACCTTAAACTCACAGGGATCCTCCTGGGTCCTGCCTCAGTCCCCAGAGTGCTGGGATTATAGACATGTGCCACCATACCTGGCAATCCATCCACATATTGTTAAGAGACATTTTGGGGGAGGAGGGTAAAGCATAGCGGTCAGAAAAACCCAATACCAATACATTCAAAAGAAATACCATTTACTTTTTTAGCCAAAACTTTAAGACTTAGTCTGATTATAGCAGTTGTTGCAGGCTATTAACATTTCTTATAGTTTATCTATTAGAAGTTGAATAAATTTTAAATGTAATTAAGTAAATGTGAATATACTTATTTTAGCTGATTTTATAAAAATAGTATATATCTTAAGCTCAGATATAAGACCCATAAAGATCAGCCCTAGTAAACGTTTTTAGTTTTATTAGCTATTGGTAAGAGAACAATAGAGCCGGGGAGATAGCTGGCAAGCTAAGGATCCTGAGTTAAATCCCTGGTACTGCAAAAGAAAGGGATGTGGGGAGAACAACAGAATTACAGGATGTTGTTTTATTAAAGTAGGGTTCGCAGCTGGATATAATTGGAGTTGGGGGCGTGGTAGACAAGGAGCCATCCACTCTGGGGCTGAACTTAGGAAACTTAGTAAGAGGGAACATGAGCCAGGTGCCTAGAAGGATAGATTCCTATCACAGTACATACTTAGACTGCTTAGAAATGATAGTAGTAGACAGGACTGTGGAATTCAACATTTGATCTTGAAGACTCCTTTTGAATAATGACTCTAGGTTTACACTTCAGCAATCTAGGTATAAAATTCCATAGTTCCCATAGAAGGTAATCAGTAGTGTTGTTATAAGTAGAGCTGAAGAGTATGAGAATAAAATTTCTGTGTACCTTACATGTTGCTTCCTGTTTTTGTCATCTTGGTACTTTACCTTTTATTTCATACTTTGAGTTTTTAGATCATTGATTCTGGCAAATTTGGCTCAGTTAAAAGATTTCATTTTGGCCTCATTTCTTTTATGTACCTCTCACAGAGTAAGCAATCAAGAATAGAAAAATTCTCATTCCTTTTAAGAAGGATCCTTGTTCTTAGGTAATATTTTTCTTTTGAAGGTAGATGCAATATATAGTATGCTGGAGTAAACTTAGCAATGTCCCAGGAGGATGTATATGGAAATAAAAACTCCTCAAGGAGACTTAAGAGATCGAAAAAAGGAAGAGGGCTGGGAATGTGGTTCAGTGTTAGAGTGCTTGCCTAGTGTGTGTGAGGCTCTGTGTTCCATCCCCAGTACTGGGGGAGAAACGGGGTAAAGAGACCGTGATTCCACATGTGATTGTGGAAAAGCAGCAGAGGATGCAGTGTTCACTTGTACTTTTACTATGCCATTGTTCCTGTTTCTTCTGTCCAAGTTTTAATTTCCTTCTAACATGAAATTAGGATACTAGGCCATATAAAAATCTCCGTAACATAATCTGTTACTGCTGTAGCTCCATGGGTTTTTTTGTTAGACAAAATTACAAATGAGAAGTTGGCTTTCGTAAGTAGGTGTGATGAATTTGATACTATAAAGTGACATGGAGAGCTGGTCTTATCCATAAGGAGTGATTTCATGGAAGAAAGAAAATGCTTTAAGATCTGCAACAGGAAAGGCATAAACTCCAGTGTGGAAAGATACCCAGCACTGTCAGTCTCAGCTAGGAGTAGGCCACATGAGTGGCTATATCAGCATTAATCGGATACCTAAAGCTTATTAAAAGTGCATACTTCAGGTGGGGTGGCCTTTCAAGTTACTTTGTTTTAAATTTATCACCTAAAGCTTTTAGAGTATGTTGTATAGCCCAGTACTTGATGAACGTAAGCACTGCTGTCACTTAATGGTGATTATATAAACTCTGAGTTCTGAACTTCATTCACTTAATTTTTTTCTCTTCGGTAGATTGATGGCTTTGACTTTCCTGTCATATTTTTCTGCCCTATTTTGTTTGTATGGTTTTATTTTTCAAATGCTAGGTCATAAAGCTTTTCTAAGGTTTGTGTCCTCCTCATCTCAGATGGCCCTCGTTCTGCAGGCTGGCGGGAACACATGGAAAGACGCCGGAGATTTGAGTTTGACTTTCGAGATCGGGATGATGAGCGGAGCTACCGAAGGGTGCGCTCTGGCAGTGGGAGCTTGGATGATGACAGGGATAGCTTGCCTGAGTGGTGCTTGGAGGACGCTGAAGAAGAAATGGGCACATTTGACTCATCTGGAGCATTTCTCTTTCTTAAAGTAAGAGTTTTATTTTAAATGTCAAGACAGGCACTAACCTTACACCAAAGCCAAGTATGCCATTGACTTTTGGTTTTATTTTCTTGCTACAGAAAGTACAGAAGGAACCTATTCCTGAAGAGCAGGAGATGGACTTCCGACCTGCGGAGGAAGGGGAAGAGTGCTCTGATTCTGAGGGTAGCCCCAATGAAGAGGCTAAAGAACCCGATAAGATAAATAAGAAAGAGGGCGAGAAAACAGGTAGAGTAGGAGCCCATTTATGTCTTTTACCTTTTTCTCTTTCTCCTCCAGAACCTTCTTAATTATTTTGTGTTGCAGAAACAAGTGAGGAAACACTCCATACTTCATCATCATCTGCTAGACCAGGTACTCCCTCAGACCATCAGCCTCAGGAAGCATCACAGTTTGAAAGAAAAGATGAACCCCAAACTGACCAAATGGAAAAGGCTGAAGAGGAGAGTCGCATGGAAAGTGGTCTGTCAGCCAAGGTCGCTAACAGAGTGGAGGGTATGTATTTTTGAATGTGTACGAGCAGTAAGATTATGTGGTGGCAGAGATCACCAGTATGCTGAGCTTCTGTTTTTGTTCAGAGCTACTGGTAGGCATGCATTATTGGGATAGATCATTTTCCTAGTAAATCAATCAGTGCTTTTCCCACATATTTTCATCTTAGAACACACCAGAAAGGAGTTAGAATCTTGCAAGTGGGCCTATGGTCTTCTGCATTGGTTCAGTTACCATGCAGATAACCTTCCTTTCTTCAAATGGTTATGTGCATGCTTTGTGTCACATCAAAGTGTTGTTGTTCCAAAAAGAATACATGGACATGGAGGAACTGAAAGTCCATCACTTTTGCTAGAAAATAAGCTTGTAGCATTCTCTAGTGTTACTGCTCATATACATTTTTAGGCAACATCACTCTTTATTTCCATAATTGTTCTTATACAGATTAAAAAATATCACATAATGTCTGATGTTGAAGAGCTATTAGAGCTATTCACCATGAAAGTTCACACACCTTACCAAAGCCTGCAAGACCAGGCGTGATCAAGTACTGCTTCCCTCTGTAGATTCAGCCCTAGCCTTCCATCGCCCTCACTCACCAGCCTCAAAGCCTTTGGTCCTAATTGCTTCCCTGTTGTGTTTCTGATTTTCTCTTTCTGAAACCTTTTTTTAAGTCCATGTCCCTAGCTTAAATTGGTGTTTTCTTCCTGTTTCTTGACCAACTAGTATAATTTTTTTACACAATGTCACAATTTTATAAAGATCTATTGAGAGTTTCAACCAAGACTTTCTTTTTAGCTTTTTTTCTACTGGAGAACTACTGAGTAAAAGAACTTAAAAAGTATTTTAGGGCTGGGGATATAGCTCAGCAGCATAGGCACCTGCTTGGCAAGTTCCAAGTCCTGAGTTCAATCCCTAGTAATGCAAAAAAAAAAAAAAAAAAAGTATTTGAATCTGTCCAATTTGACCATGTCAAGTGCTGTGGGACTTGTACGTTTTTGAATCACAGAAGTTGCTTCTGAGTTGTTGCCTCAAAATTAATTGTAGTTTACTTTCTTGAATGAATATGCTTATAGATCTTATGCTGGGAGATTTTAGGGTTGAGTCCACAAAATCTTTATAGATGGGCATTAGTTAACATTCCAGATTTATAGTCTCTAGGGAACTAAGTTTTATATATATCAGTAACCCTGGACAATACAATGATAAGTTCCCCCTATTGGTGGACTCTTGGAATGCTTTAGGAAGCACATCATTTTTGAACCTATATTAAGAATAATAAGTGGAATTTAAAGATGTAAGTTCAATTAGGTGAATTGGGAGAGGGCATTACAGTACCAGGGATCAAAGAAAGCTAAAGTGAAGATGTGGAGTAGATTTGAAGTGTGGTCTGGAATCACCTGGTTTTATTTTGATGTGGTCTGAGGTGTGTAAAGGAGGCTGGTGGGAAACACAGTTGGAACTGTGATTCGATGGCTGTGTGTGGCATCGCTTGTTGTGATGACTATGACCTATAAAATTCCCAAGCAATGCATCTGTAAATGGCGAAGGTAGTAGCAGATAAGATTTCAGATTCAAAATTAATACAATTTAATTCATTGAGAGAAAAGTCAAAGATGATTCAGGTGCCTGAGAGGATTATGGTGCCATTCATAGAAAAAAGAGTGAAAATTGAAGGGCACATTTGAGAGAGAAGAGAATAAATTCAGTTTTGAAATTGGCTCCAAAGTGTTAATGAGAAGTAGGAATAACCAGCGAGTTGTATGAATGAGATAACAGTTTTGAGGCGAGAGAAGAATAAGAATTTTACCAACACTTAGGTAGGGGGAGAAGAAAAGTGGATTGAGAACAGAATCTTTAAGTAATTCCTAGTTTTAAGCTAGATAGAGGAAGAGAACCAGAAAAAATCTTTAGTTAAACAAGTAGAGTCAGAAAAGTAGAATGCACGGAAACTGAGGAAGAGAACAAGTCAGCATAGAACTGGCTTGGTAACATCAGATGCTATGAAGAGACCAGATAGGAAGAGTAGGAAAAGTCTTTTGAGTTTGGCAGCTTTGTGTCACTGTCTGTTTTTGTGAGAGAAGCTGTATGAAAAGTAGGGAGCACAAATCACATTGTAGTAGGGATGGGTGGCAGGAAAATAGAAACGTGTTAACTGTCCATTTCAATAGTTTGGCAAAGAAAGAGAAGCACAGGGATTTAGAGAACCTATTTGTAGTTGAGCAAACAAGGTTTCAAAACAGCAACTTCAGTTGTATCTAGTTATTTCCATATCCTCTCCTATTCTGTCCTATGTTCTGCTTTTCTGAGCTAAGGATTGAACTCAGGGCCTTGTGCATATTAAACTAATTCTGTTCATCTGACCTGTGTCCCTAGCTCCCCTCTTCTCCTATTTAAGAGCTTGCATATTGATAGGTTAAAACTACTAAAAACTCATAGGAACTACCTCTGCAATTTTTTTTTCTTACTGAGAAGAACATCCTATCCTATGCTGGTAGACTCCTAAATAAAAACATACACCATATTGAATTATATTTATTGTGACTTGAAATAGGCACTTAGTGAAATTCTTGCAGATATTTTCAGTGATATTTGAAAATATCTTTTTGATACTTTGTTGAGCATGTGACATGTCTTTGAGAAGATTTGGGTTCTTTGATAACTGTTTAAAGACATGTTGTAAGGAAAATATTAGACTGACTGTTTTGCTTTTTTTTGATACTGGGCATCGAACTCAGGACTGTGTGCTTCCAGGCAGGTGCTTGTACCACTGAGCTATCTCATCAGCCCCTAGACTGACAGTTGCTGAGAGATCCATCTATTACTATTGGGTAGATTCTATAGCACCACAGGTCAGCACCATGTTGAAGAACCTTAAAAAATGTAACATTTACCTTTGCCATTCTGTGGTGGTGGTTCTGGTGTTCTAGAGAGGAATGCTACATTTCTTCCTAAGAAGTAGCGACAGTGTTCATGACAGGGTTCACGTTTCCGTTGGGCCCAGTTAGCCAGTTTCCTAACTTAATAATGCAGTTAACCTTCCTGGGAGACTATATTTCCAAGGATTTTCAGTAGTCTTACTCCTTTTCCTGCAGAAATGGTTACAGATATCCAGCAGCCCCTAACACAGCTCCCTCCGGACACAGCCTCTCCTCTTCTCATACTTCCACCTCCTGTTCCTGATCCCAGTCCTGCCCTGCGGCCAGGTGAGACACCAGTCATTGGTGCTCCTGGTATGGGCAGTGTTTCCACAGAGCCAGATGATGAAGAGGGTCTGAAACACTTGGAGCAGGTATAGTTCATGTTACTCTTTTCTGTCTCCTTTCAAACTGCTGTAAAAGAAAGTCTTAAATGTAAACATGTAATTAAATAGATTGTGCACATTTGATTTTTACCACTGGAAAAGTTGCTTAGTTATTTAGTATTTATTTATGTGAATAATTGCCTTTCAAATCATTTCATGCTTTTAAGTTTCTGCTATGTAGTAGTCATCATATTAGGTTATTTTTTGCTCTTCGTAGGTTGCCCTTAGCTGTTTACTTTTCTTTTTGAACATTTATGGAATGCCAAAGATGGCGAATATAAGCAGCTGTGGATGGTCACTGCCTTCTGTGTTGTTTGCCTAGAATGTAACAGAGGGAATGGTTAAAAAATTTCAGGGTACTCAGTTACCTCCCTCTGTGACCCTAAGATTGTGTATACATTGTTGCATGTAAATGATAATTTGCTTTTTTACAGAAGGTTTTTGTTGTTGTTGTATTTTAGGGAAGGGTCTACAGGGTGTTCAGGGTCTCACTAATAGATCAGACTTGTGATCCACCCGTTCACAGCCTCCCAAAGGCTGGGATTACAGGCGCACGCAACCACACCCAGTCTCAATTGTCCTCCCAGCATGCCCCAGGGTTGGGGCCAGCACTGCAGGCCCTGGGGATTGAACCCCGGCCCCCACGCGTGTGCGCATGTGCGCGTGTTTATAGGTGCTTTAATCTGCTGAGCTATTTGGTTGGCCCTTGAATTTTTCCTTGAGCATGGAATGATTAGAAGTGGTGAAGAAAGGAAGGAGAATAGTATGTTGATTTAAACATGTAAAAGATTGTCATGTATTTTCAGTTGAACCTTTTGTTCCATAATATACTTATTTCTATAGACTTAGTTTATCCATTTTAGAATTGACTGGCGACTTACTAATTTAAAAACTTAGTGTATTAATTAGAAGCTTGGGTTTTCATTCATATCAATAACATTTTGATCTCAGTTGATTTGTTTAATTTTGAGATGTTGAGCAAGAATTAATGTTTTTGAGCCTTAGCTCACCCTTTAAGTAGCACTCGTTTCATGGTATTTCAGATTAAATTTTTAACTGCTTTGTTCATTGTATAGTGTCTTTTTTGTAGGTCAAGTAATCCAAAAAGGATGGACATTGTTACTACATATTGTGTATGTTTTAATTTAACATCATTTATTTCCTCTGTTTTTGTTTTTCCCTTACTAGCAAGCTGAGAAGATGGTGGCTTATCTCCAAGATAGTGCACTAGATGATGAGAGACTGGCATCAAAACTACAAGAGCACAGAGCTAAAGGAGTGTCAGTTCCAATATTACATGAAGCAATGCAGAAGTGGTATTACAAAGATCCCCAGGGAGAAATTCAAGGTAAGTTGTTCCTTGCTACTTTAAATATTCAAATGTCTGCCATTAACTGCAGCATCAGTTAAGGGAGTTTAATGTTAACTTGTATAATAAGTCCACAGATTTTTATATATATGAAGAAAAAATGCTTTGAGTGTAAGGCAAAATGTGAAGATTAATATGCTAATGATAATGGGCAAAATGCTTAATTATCTCAGCTCCAGCATCCCAGATTGCTAAGTAGGCAGGTAAATTATTCATCTTTTCTGTGCTTCAGTCTCCTTGACCATTAAAAGGTGATGGCACTAGTTTTGGAGGATCCTAAACGTTTTATTTAAGTGGTAAAAGGTTGAGAAGAACTAGAAATGTTACAAATGAATTCCTTAAGAGGTTTCTGTGGTATATAAGTTGATGAGAATGGGAGGGAAATTCTGAGTGTAAAGGATTTTTGTGAAGTCTTCATTTCTGCTTTTAAAATCTTTGCTTGTAATTTGAAATTGATTATTGACTACTTATATCAGTTTCAGGGCAGCATTTTAGCAAATACACTCGGTGAGCTCTTTCCGGCACATTATCTTTTCCATGCTTAGTTTGTACCTTCCCTTATTCTCATTCATAACATTTATTACTGTCTGGTGGTGTATGTTTTTGTCCATTGTTCACAATGTAAGATACTTCTAAGACTTTGTATATGTGTTTTAATTATATTCCTTTTGGGATAATTATAGCTTTACATGCAGTTGTAAGAGATAACACATAGACATTCTGTGTGCCCTTTCTTATAATGGTAACCTTTTATAAAACTATAAGGATACCAAGCTAGATAACAGTACAGTTTCAGAACCTTTCTATTTCAACAGGGATGTTGTGTGTTCTTTCATAACCACTTGCATTTCCCTTCTACCTACTCCCTTGTTACTACTCTTTGGAAACCACAAATCTGTTTTTTTTTTTAAATTTTATATCATACATTCATTCATTTGGTACAGGGTCTTGCTAGGCAGCTCAGATTCTTAGTGATTCTCCTGTCTCAGCCTCACCAGCATTGGCATTGCAGATGTGTGCCGACACCCCTGGTTTCAGTAGCCAGCTTGGCATGGGGCTAGCATGGCATGAGGTACCAGAGATTAAACCCAGGTCCTTGTGCTTGCCAGGCAGGTGCTTAGACCACTGAACTATCTCACCAGACCTCTGGTTTTTATTTCTGTATTTTGAGAATGCTATGTAGGGGCTGGGGAGATAGCTTCATGGCACAGGTGCCTGCCTGGCAAGTGCAAGGTCATGAGTTCGAACGCCGGTCCCACAAGAAAAAAAAAAGAATGTTACCTAAATGGAATGATATAGTATATAACCTTTGATGCCCTTTGATTCAGCATACCTCTAGAGATTTATGCATGTGGCTGCCTGTATCAGAAGAAAGTATGATCAAAAGATAAGCTGAATGTTAATATTTTAAAAATCTATTGTGTAGTAAAAGACATATGGCCATTAATCTCTCAAAATCTGCCCCCTACTTCACTTATCTCATTCTTGACATTCTGAAACAGTTCTGAAAGATCCTCTTTTTTGTTTTTAGTTACGTTTTTGTGGCTCGATGTCCTAAGTGTATTCAAAACATTTGTCTTACAGGGTTACATTTGACTTTGGGGAAGAACAAGAAGTCTGATCCTGTAAATAAGGTTGCAGCACATTGCAATATTTTTACAAGCTACCTTTCCTTTGGATGGCACCCAGTAGCAGCACTGACCATATTTATTACTACATCTTATAAAGGCACTCAGAAAAGAGGACTTCCAGAGCTGCTTTAGAAAGTGGCAAGGGTGATAGGCTAAGTGTGTGTAAAGCAAGAGGGAGGATGTTCACCATCATTAGCCATTAATGGCAGAATGTCTTTTACTGTTAAATCACAAGTTCATTCTTTTAGCGTAAATGTAACTGGTAGGTTGAAAGGTAGTTTTAGTTTTTACTGCCAGACTCACCAGGGTGGCTGTACTATGTTGTACACCCTTCAGGCATGTATGAGTGATGCTCTTTTATCAGATCCTTATCAGCTGTTTTTTGTTTGTTTGTTTAATCTTTTTGAGACAGGGTCTTGCTGTGCATTTCAGGCTGGCCTTGAGCTCACTTTTATCCTAGGCTGGTCTTGAACTTACAGTGACTCTCCTCCCTCAGCCTCCCAAGTCTGGGATTACAGGCATGCCCGGCTGCTTAACAGCATTTGATAATATTGCTACTTTTTAGTTTTAGGCATTATGATAGGTGTGTAGCAATAAATTTTGTCACAGTCCCATTGTAGTTTAAAATTTGCAAGGAGACCACCCACTCGGGACCTCCTTCCTGTCCCTCTTTCAGACAGGGACTTTTTTTCCCCTAATAAATATATTCTGCTCTAAATAAATAAATAAATAAATAAATAAAATTTGCATTTCCTTAATGGCTAGCCATATTGAATATATTTTTGTACATTTATTGCTCATTTATAAATTTACTGTCTTAATCATGTTTAAGTGTACGGGTGAACAGTACCAAATAAATGTGTAATGTTGTGCAACCATCACCACCATTCATCTTGATAACTCCTCTTATCTTCCCAAATTGAAACTTTAAACAGTAATTCTATGTTTATAACCCTTCCACCCAGTATTACTCTTCCTTGGCAACCATGATTTTACTGTGTCTGATTTTGACTCTTGTTTTTTCATATGTGACTGGTGTATTTCAGTTAGCATAATGTCCTCAAGATTCATCTTGTGGTGGTGTATGTCAAAATTCCCTTTAACAGCTGTGAACAGTGTTCTTCCATGTTTTAGCTATTGTGAACAGTGCTGTTCTGAACATGGATATAAAGATTTGTTTGAGACCTTACTTTCAATTCTCTGGGATGTATATTTGAAAGAATTGCTAAATCATGGGGAAATTCTTTTGTATTTTTGAGACAGGGTATTCAACCTGAACTTCCTGTGCTTTTCAAGCTGGCCTTGAGCTCACTTTATTTCCCAGGCTGGTCTTGAATGTGAAGTGATCTTCCTGCCTCAACCTCCTGAGTGCTGGAATTATAAGTGTGTGCCAGCACATGCAGCTGTTTTTAATTTTTTGAGGGATCACCATTCTATTTTTTATAACTAGTGTATCATTTTACATCCCTACCAAGGAATGTACAAGGGTTTCAGTTTGTCTACATCAACTCATTTTTTTAAATATTGGCTACCTTCAGGTGTCTTATAGTGTGGATTGCATTTCATTAATGATTAGTGATATTGAGCATCTTATGTGTTCATTGATAATTGGCATGTCCTCAAAAGCATTTCTTGGGGCTGGCCAGATAGCTCAGTTGATTAAAGCACCTGCTTAGGCAGATGCGCAGATGGGTTCGGTCCCTGGGCATGCTGAGACACTGATTTGGACTGGACATGGTGATGTGCACCTGCAATCCCAGGGCTTTGGAAGCTGAAAACAGGATCACTACGAGTCTGGTCTGTGTAGTGAGACCCTGTAGACACTGTACTAAATCCATAAAAAGTAATAAAATAAAAGCATTTCTACTCAAGTTTATCTTTCACTTTAAATTTTCTGTTTACCTGTTTCTTAAGATTTTGAGATAGAATGTTTTTTTGGGTACTGGTAATCAAGCTCAGGACCTTATACTTGGAAGGCAGGCACTGTGCCACTGAGCTATTCCCCAGCCCTAGAAGAAGGATCTTACTGTGTTATATAGATTGATCTCAACCTTCTGCACTGGTCTCAGAGTTCTGTCTAGTGGTCATCCTACCTCAGCCTTCTGGGCAGCTGATCCTATACCCAGGCAGATTGATTTTTATTTTTACTTTGTATCTTGTTACTTTTCTGAATGCAGGTATTGATTCCAGTGTTAACTTTAAATGTACTTATGTTTTTTCATATAAGATATCATCTATGAACAGAGACAGTTACTTCTAATTTGAATGGCTTTTATTTCCTTCTTTTTTTCTTAATTTTTCTGGCTAGAACTTTCAGAATTGCATTAAATAGAAAATATTTCAGGCTGGCAAGGTAGCTCAGCAGACTAAGAGTCTGCTTAGGCAAGCACAGGGAGTGGGGTTTGATTCCTGGTAGTGCATGCCACTGAGCTGGCCACCAAGTGTAGGCATAGTGGCACACAACTGTAATCTCAGCACTGGGGTGGCTGAAAATAGGAGGATCACGATGAGTCTGAGCTGTGTAGTAGGACCTGTACCAAATACATTAGAAGAAGAAAACATGGGCTGGGGAGATAGCTCAGTAGAATAAGTGTTTGCCTGGCAAGCACAGGGTCCTGAGTTCAATCCCCGGTACCAAAAAAAAAAAAAAAAAAAAAGAAGAAAAAGAAAATCTTTCACTATTGAATATGTTAGTTATAGGAGTTTTTCACACATTTTTTAATTATAAAGTAGACTCCTTCTAGTCCTGGTTTGTTAGCTGTTATTTTTATGAAATGGTTGATAAATTCTGTCACTTTTGCATCAATTGAAATAAGCATGTCCCTCCTCCCTTCTCTGTTTTATTCTGTGATATGGTGTATCATTGTCTCAGTTACTCTTCTCTCATTGCTAGGACAAATACCTGACACCCAAAATGCAGGAAGGAAAGGTTTATTTAGCTCACAGTTAGTTACTGGAGGCTTCAGTCCGTATTTGGCCAGCTCCAAGGCTGAGTGGAACATGGCAGAGAGCAACAGTTCATAGTGGCAGGACAGTAACCAAATGGTGACAGTGGTAACCGACCAACCATGGCAGCAGAGAGCAACAGAGAGTCTGTCTCTCTGTCTCTCTCTATGTTACATCAGGCTCTCTGCCTCAGCCTATCTGCCTCAGGCCACATCTATAATCCTAGTAGTACTCAGACCCATT
>PVKN010002485.1:21189-42326 GCA_004027915.1 Capromys pilorides | reverse complement strand
TTCAGAACCAGGGATTGAATTCAGGTCTAAGCTTTCCAGGAAAGTGCTTATTCTACTGAGCTATTTCCCCTTGATTTTTAAATGCTGATTTTGTATTCAACTATGCTACAGAATTTGGTTATTAAATCTAGGAGTCTTTTGGTGGAGTTTTTGGATTCTTCTATGTAGAATATCATGTCAGACACAAATAATGATAATTTAACTTCTTCCTTTCCTATCCTTATTCCTTTGATTTCTTTCTCTTATCTAAGCGCTCTGCCTAATGTTTCCAGAACCATATTGAGTAAGAGTGGGAATAGAGGATGACAACCTTGCCTTGTACCTCATTTAAGAATGAAAGGTTTTAGGTTTAGCTCCCTGTAGTGTGGTGCTGGCTGTTGGTTTCTCATATATGGCTTTTGTTAGGTTGAGATAAAGACCATCTATTTCAATTTTCTGTAGGGTTTTTTTTTTTTTTTTTAATCATGACTGGGTGTTAGACTTTGTCAAAAGCTTTTACTGCATTTATTGAGATGATCAAATGATTTTTGTCCTTGGCTCTGTTAATATGGTGTATTACATTTATGCTGAACCATCCCTGCATCCCTGGGATGAATCCTACTTGGCCATGGTGTGTAATCTTCCGATGATTTGCTGGGTTCTGTTGGCCAGTACTTTACTGAGAATGTCTGCACTGGGGAAGTTGGCCTGGGGATCTCTTATTTAGGGCTGGATCTTTCTCTGGTTTTGGTATCAGGGTAATGCTTATTCTCATGAATGAATTTGGAAGTATTGCTTCCCTTTCATTAAAGAGTTTGGGAAATAGTAGCAACAGGTCTTTTCTAAATGTCTGGTTGGAGTTAGCAGTGAATCTGTCGGAGCCTGGGCTTTTCTTTGTTTGTGGGTTTATAATCATATCTTTCATCTCATTGATTGATATTGGTTTGTTTATTTATTTATTGGTACTGGGAATTGAACTGAGAAACTTGTGCTTCTAGGCAGGTGCTACGCTGTTGAGTTATATCCCCAGCCCCTATTTTTTCTTTTTGAGACAGGGTTTTGCTATGCAGCTCAGGCTGGTCTTGAGCTCACTTTGTAGCCCAGGCTGGTCCTAAATGCCCAACAATCTCCTGCTTCAGCCTCCTGAGTGCTGAGATTACAGGCCTGCACCACCATACCCAGCATATATTGATCTATTTAGAATCTTTATATCTTCTTCACTCAGCTTCTGTAATTCAACATATTTAGGAATCTGTTCATTTCTTCTGTTTTCTATCATATTAAAATGTAGATTCTCAAAGTAGGTGTTGAGGATCTTCTGGACTTTTGCAGGTTCTGTTGTGAGTTCATCCTTTCCCTAATTGCATAGATTTGAGTCTTTTCTTTCCTTTTCAACATAAGTTTAACTAAGGCTCTGTCAATTTTGTTTAATTTTCAAAAAACCAACTCTTCGTGGATTCTTTGTATTTTTTTTTCTCAGTCTCAATTACATTAATTTCTGTTCTGATCTTTGTAATTTTTTCTCTTCTACAAGCTTTGGGCTTGCCTTGCTCTTCTTTTTCTGGAGGCCTGAAGATCAACAGTAGGTTGTTTATTTGAGCTTGCTTAATTTTTCTGACATGGGAGTTCTCTGCCACAATGTGCCCTCATAGGACCGCTCTCATTGCATTCCGTAAGTTCTGGTATGTTGTATTGGCATTATCATTTAATTATAGAAAATGTCTGATATCCTCGGCGACCCATTGGTTGTTCAGGAGAGTGTCGTGTAATTTCCACATGCAACACTCGTGCCTCCTGACAGCTTGAACTTGGCTCCTTGACCTGCGACTTGAACTATAAAATATACTTATTCAATGATGTTTTTGGCTGGGAATGTAGCTCGAAGGCAGAGTCTGTGGTTAGTGTGTGCAGGGTTCTCAGTTCAACAATGGTACAGTTTTAGGATAAAACCTAAAAGAAACAGTTTTTTTTTTAAAAAAAACAAAGCAGTTTTAAGAAATAACAATTATTTGGGAAAACACTGAATGTATTATACAAAGCAGGAAAAGGATATAAACCTCTGTATTCAATATAGTGCATTTTTGTAATAATAAATAGAGAAAGAAAAAGGTTTGGAAGGCATCCTATTAAAATACGAGCATATGTAGGATGAACAGGTTTTTTTCTGTTTTGTTTTAGTTTTGGTACTGGGAATCAAACTCATGACCTTGTGCTTGCCAGGCAGGCACTGTGCCACTGAGCTATATCCCTGCCCATGAAGGACTTTTAGTGTCTTTTGTTTCACTCTTTATACTTGTTTTGATCTTTTAAATTTCTATAACGAATCTCTAGTACTTTTATAACCAAGAAATAAATCAAATCGGTGTACATTTTTGGGAAGAGTTTTCCACAGGAAAGTGATACATGGCAGTTGAGCAGGTAGGCTACATGTTTCATTTCATTTTCAATTGTTTTGGTTTCCTTTTTTTTGTGGTACTGGGGATTGAACTAGGACCCTGCACTTGTCAGGCAAGCATTTGACAACTCTACTGAGCTCTCTCCCGGGCTCTCATTTTCAATTGCTTTGGGAAAATTTTCATTTAGAGAATCTTTCTTTTTGTTGAAAGAATTGTAAGTTTTAAGTTGCCTGTGGCGCAGAAAGCTGCCTGAGGGCCTGCGGCAGGGAGTCCAGCAAGCAGGAAGGTTCCAGCTGAAAGGACCAGAAACAAAACAGAAGAACAACCCCCCCACCCCGAATTTCAGCCAGAATCTCAAGGTCAGAAAGAGATCTGAGAAGGGGCTGGGGAGATAGGGGCTGGGGAGATAGTTCCGTGGTACAACTGTCTGCCTGGCAAGTGCAAGGTCGTGAGTTCAAACCCCGGTCCCTCAAAAAAAATAAATAAATAGAAACAAAGGGATCTGAGAGACAATCTGGCTCAGTCCTTAGCCTGGTTAAGAATAGCCTGGTTAAGAACACCTGCCTAAGGGCTGGGGAATAACTCAGTCGTACAAGGTCATGAGTTCAATTCCCAGTCAAAAAAAAAGGACTCCTTTCCTACAAGAAAGTGGTAGGCCATCGAGTTCAGGGCAAAGGCCCTTGACCATTCCTGGGTCACCCCAGATTGTCCCTTTGCTTCTGCTTAACTGCCTTCAGTGTCTTGTTTCTCTCTGATTTTAAGGTGACCAGGTTCTTTGCGGTGTAGTTAGCAAGTTTCCTGCACCAAGCAGGCAAGGGCACTTTAAGGTGAGATTAATGGACAGTTTGAGGGGAGGGTCCTTCCCCCTTCTTAGCTCTGTGACTCCTGATTCTGATTTTCAGTCAGAGTTTACCCAACATCTCTTTCTGTTGGCACAACAATACTTGTGGTCAGATTGACTTTTTATTTAGCAAACAGAGATATGTGTTCCCAAAGGGTAACTTTAAGCTAAGGTTTTGGGGCCACACAGGACATGGCTGTGTTCCTCACTCAGCCAGGTTTTCTTCCCAGGTTTGTCTGTGTGAAACTGAAAGAGCGCAGAGGCAAGGATTGGTGGCCCAGCCCTCCCAGCATCCAACTGCTCTCCGTGGGACCTTCTGGCTCCTTCTGGTCTTCTGTGAGTGTCTGTCACTCTCTGCCTCTTCTCATCTTCCCTCATTCTGGTTGCCCCTAGGCCCTGGGGGAACATCACCAAATCCGTGTTAGTCATTCTAGACTTCAGTTTCCACATGGCTGCTTCCTGTGTGACCTTGAAGAAGTCAGTGACCTTGCAGGGATGTGACCCAAGCAACAAGGAGGGGTTCCTGGGAAGGTAGGCAGGAGGGAAGATTCTGTCAAGTGCTGTCTTTATCCTTTGTAGGAAGACCTTCTCTGGTGTCCTCAGAACCCCCTGGAGGTGATTAGCGATCCCACAAGGGTCTTGCCATGTATTTCCATGAGAACCCCCCAGCACACTGCAGGGAGAAAGCCAGACTCTGAGAGTCATGAGTTTTGTGTTCTGTTTCCCATTAGCTGTAAGACCTCAGGCAAAACACTTTACCTCCTTGGCTTCTCTTTTTCATCTCCAAGAGGGAGAATTCTGAGTCTTTTTCCAGTGGTATAATTCTATGATTTTGTACTCCATGTGGGAATTAAGTAGAAAAAAAGAAAGAAAGAAAGAAAGAAAGAAAGAGTTCAGTTTAATTTTGTAAAATGAAAGTGAAGTGGAAATGGTGAAATGGAGCTAGCGTGGTTTAGAGTGACTATTACTACAGAAAAGGCACATCGATAACTAGGGAGATTCTTTCTTTCTTTCTCTTTCTTTCTTTCTTCTTTCTTTCTTTCTTTCTTTCTTTCTTTCTTTCTTTCTTTCTTTCTTTCTTTCTTTCTTTCTTCTTTCTGTATTTAGGATCTCACTACACAGATCAGACTCATAGTGATCCTCCTGTTTTCAGCCTCCCAAGCCCTGGGATTACAGGCACATGCCACCACACTCAGATTCAGTCGCCATCTCAGTGCACCCCGGGGGCTGGGCCAGAATGGCACACTGGGGATCGAACCCCAGGGAGATGCTTTTCAGGGAAGGGCTGAGGGTCTCCCGTGACAGCCTCTAGCACGCTCCTCTCTTGTGAGGAAGAGTCATTTTGCTGTATCTTATTTCAGTTAGCCTAGGATGAGGCAGGTAAAGAAGGAACAAGAAGGGTGTGAGGCAGCTTTTCTCTGGAGCAGAGAAGGAGGAACAGACAGACACAGCCAGTGTGTTGAGGGCTCTGGGATGAGGTGGCCAGCAGCGAAGGCCAGACGTGGGATGGGGAGGAGTGTGGAGGTGACAGGGGTATCTGCGAGGACCACAGGCCTGTGGTTGGCTTCAGGTTCTGATCTAGGAAAGTGTCAAGCACCCCAAGGCCACGCTGATGTTGGCTGGCGCCAGTGCATGCTGAGTCACATGGTTGAGAAGTCGCTGGCTAGGCAGAAGGGACAGATCCATGGCGGCGAAAAGCCTAGGTTGGGCATATCTCAATTTTTAAAAAATTTTATTAGTCCACAGGTGCAGTGCATAATGCCTGTATTCACTGCCAGAAGTTGGTACACGTGGTGAACACATCTGAATTCTTCTTCATCTTCCCCTCCCTACAACCCATCCATCTCTTGATTTCCTTCCCTTTTGCCAAAGATCTCTGCCCGTTTCCGATCACCATCTTTTCTTTTGTTCTTTAATTTATTTATATTTTGGGCTTTTCATATAAGAGAGACACTCGCTATTGCGATATTTAAGCTCGTGCGTCTGATGTATTTCCCTTAATATTGTGGTCTAAAGGAAGTCTGCAGTAGTGTGTCTTCTGTGTGTTGACACTTGAACTCAGGGCCACTCAGTGCTCTCGTGTTGCTATCAGTGAAATACAATGTGTCTGTGTGTGAGTGTGTGTGAGTGTGTGTGTGTGTGTGTGTGTGTGAGTGCACCCGGATGCATGCATGTGCAGGGGAGAAAGTTGAATATCATCCTTTAGCAATCTGAAAACACTCTTCCACCTTGAGCCCCGTCTCTTCTGGTGTACATGGCAAAGGATCATGGGTGGTGAGGCCCGTACCTGCCTTATGTGCATGATAAAATCACATATTTGAATGCAGTTGATCTGGCTGGGATTCAGTTCAGGAAACTTGGATGCTGTTACAGAAAAGTCGGATTGCTACTTTCCCAGCTAGATCATTATTTGGGGGTTAGATTCCTTGCCAACATATTGACTGGTTCTCAGCTTATCCTTTCTTTATTTTCTAAATTATGATAACGCCTGTAAGTTGGTCTTGGATGTGTAGAGAATCTTCCTGGTCCTGGTGGGATGCAGGTATCTGAGGGAACATGGGGCTCTCCGCGTACACGGCTGCCAGTAGGGGGCTCATCTCTTTAGCCCTCCAGCACCTAGTATACAGAAAGTCCTCACCAGAGACCTTCCTGGGCAAGTGGGAGGTGGTTACAGCTGGCAGTGTCCTCCAGAGTTGACCCAAGAGGAGGAGCAGTGGTACTAAACTCTAAATTTCAAAAAATGATGCTTTGGGTTTTCTGATAATATAGAAGATTGACTCAGCTTTATGAAAGTTGTTTCTCTTAAGACCTCTGGCTCATCTAACTGATTATTTTCTTTCGAGATACTGATTCAGTGAGGGATTTTGAGAGTGCATGAGAATCTACACATGTATTCAATGACTAACTGCGGAACTAGTTGCTCTTTTAGAATGTCAGTGAAACCAGGCATGGCTCCACCATCACACCTGTGATCCAGCACTCTGAGAGCCTGAGGCAGGAGGATGGCAAGTTCGAGCTTGGCCTGAGAAATTTAGGGACTTAGCAAGATCCTGTCTGAAGAGCCAGGGAAACAGCTCAGCGGCATAAGCACTGCCTCGCAAATGCAAGGTCCCAAGTTCAATCCCCGGTACTGAACAAAAAGATCCTGTCTCAAAAAGAAAAGAAAATATATATGCACATGGCTAGGGATGTAGCTCAGAGAGAAGGCCCTGGGTTGAATCCCTAGTACTAGTACTGGAAAAATATTAGTGAAATAAAGAAACAGTGTATTATCTGGCCTTGGGAAAATTGTTTAGCTTTACTGTGTCTCATACTTTCACAAAAATGGACTAAACCCTTGTTTCCCACTGGAAACCCTTTTGAAGGGCTGTGTCTGGTCCTTTTCTCTTTTTTCCTCTCTTCCTTCCCTCCTGAGGTTTAGGTTGTTTACTTTGTTTTTGGATAAACTAGATTATGGTTGCTAACACTGTACCTTTTCTAACTTCCCACAAGTCAACAGTGCTGGAAAATGTTGCATGGAGCTCAGTCAGGAAGCTCCAGAGAAATGTAAGCTATTTTTGTGTGTCTCAGAGGGATTGTCTTGAATATCCATAACAGATAAGAAGAGTAAAAGCTGTCATTTTCTGGATGCGCTGTACAGCTGGACTCACAGAATCTTTGGGGTAGCACAGTGTCTCTTCCCTTAAAATAAAGCAATCCCTGGCATGCTGTGCCAGCCCCGCCCCCAGGGCACACTGAGATGACAATTGAGACTGAGTGTGGTGGCTAGGGCCTGTAATCCCAGCACTTGGGAGGCAGAAAACAGGAGAATCACTATGAGTCCCATCTGTGTAGTGAGACCCTGTAGGCCCTAAACTAAATACATTAAAAAATAATTGGAAAAATAAAGCAAACCGTCCCGTGATGCTTCATTACCTCTCCAGCTACTGTCCTGTTCCTTCGTTTCTCTTCACTGCTTGAGGTTTTGAAAGACTTGTGAGTCACTCTTGCATAGCACGTCCTGTTCCTCTCCCTATGTCCCACCAGAAGAAGTTAGCTTTCACCCAGCAAGGCCGGCGATGTAGCTTCCCTGTCTTAGCTCAGGGTTAGTTCAGCTCTTCATCCCAGTGTCCCAACTTAGGTATACAGGGATCTCCATCCATTCGTCGCCTACAAGATCTCATCTGGTCATTGCACCGATGATGTTAGACTGGTTGGGCTTAGTGGGCAAGAAGTACCAGCTATTGCACACTTGCTGGTGAGGTGTTTTTAGATCCAAGGGTGAGGCATAAATCAGATTAAAGTTTGTGGGCTTCTACCTTAGTGAAATGTCTAGGGCTCTAGGGGCACAGGGCATATTGAGCTATCCCTTCTGATGTAAAAGGGAAGTTTTAATAGCTGACATTTCTACAACCAAGAAAGAGACACAATGCTTAGTGGGCCTTTTTGAAGGATTTCTTAAAAAACATTATTTATTTGGTATAGGGTCTCACTTTGCAGTTCAGATTTGTAGTGATCCTCCTGCCTCAGCCTCCGCAGCACTGGGATTACAGCCATGCACCACTACATCCAGTGTCAAGGCCAGTATAGCATGCCTGGGGGTTGGGGGATGGTACCCCATGCAGTATCTAGGATTGAACCCAGGTCCCTGTGCTTGCCAGGCAGGCACTTAGACCACTGAGCTATCTCCCCAGTCCTAGTGGGCATTTTTGGATTTGAAAGCACTGTGATTCTCATTTGGAAGAGTTACCCCAACCTGCTGACCAAGTGACCCCAAAAGCTGCTGGTTCTGGGTAGGGCCCAGTATAGAGGAAGATTCTGCAACTGGTCCATGGCTCGGGCCATGTGAACCAGCAGACCTAGTGGCGCCGGGAGCACGAATGACAGCTGGGAATGCTCTCTGAAGCCCTTAACAGGTTTCTCTAGGTGAACTGCAGGACTGGGGAGTAAGACCTGGCCATTTTCCTCAAGAGAGCAGCTGTTGACCTATTCCAGGGACTTAGTGGAGACAAAAGCTCATCCATGGTCCACCAGGCTACCATACAACCAGAGCTTCCCATTGCAAGTTTGGCATTTTTGACACCATAAGCCAGAAAACTGGGCATGTGCATTGGCTCCCCATCATCAGATGGACGTGGGGGATTGACAAGTGGCTTGAACTTGCCCTGGAGGCACAAGTAAGTTCTGTGAGGAAGGGACTCGAATGCCCACAGTCCTGACTCCTGGGCTGCCTATCTTTTCCAGCCCACACCTGTGACCTCACGGAAAGCTCGCTGTGACCAGTTCTCAGAAGACCTAGCCCTGCAAGTGGACATAGCTGATGAACATAGTTGTTTTTTTTTTTTTTTTAAGTAAGGGTCTACAAGGTCTCACTGTGTAGATTGGACTCTAGTGATCCACCTGTTTTCTGCCTCCCAAGAGTTGGGATTACAGGCATGCGCCACCACACCCAGTCTCAATGCGATACTGAGGCAGGGCTGGCACAGCATGCTGGGGATCGAACCCTGGCCGCTGCATCTGCCTAAGCAGGTGCTTTACTCTGCTGAGCTATTTAGCTATCCCTGATGGACATAGTTAACGGACGATCGCGAGGGGGAAATCTCAGTGGCAGCGCCTTGGACATGTATCTGGCTGGCATTTTGGAAGGGAAAATTGGCCACATGAGTGATTGACTATGTGCTTTGATGGGTTTTGGTTGGGTGGTCTCAAAGTCGGAAGGGCTATGACTTTAAAAATGGTGACACAATCTTTTGGGGCGGAGACGTGTGGGTAGACCTCTTGAACTAGGCAAGAAGTGTGATGATATTTCTTGCCCTTGGGAAGCTCACCAAAGGCTGACTTCAGCTCCAGAGGATTTAAACGCTCAAATGAGTAGGAGGATGCGTCTGTGGATACTAGCCAGCCTCTTCCCTCAGCCAGCCCTGTCATTGCCCAACAGGCTCGTGGACAAAGTGTCCTTGGTGGTGATCTTGGAGGTGACGCTGGGCTCAGCAGTGTGGGCTTTCGTGTGCTGTGCTGGGGAGGGAACCCAGAGCCTCAGACACGCTAAGCATGTGCTCGGCCACAGCCACAGGCTGCCTGCTGTTGTCGCCTTATTTTCAGATGAAGCCTGGTTCAACAGGACGTATGCAGGTACCAAGCTGGATTTGTGATGATTAATCGTATGCATCAGCTTGACTATGTGAAGGGGTGTCCAGGTAGCTGGCGAAACATCTTTCTGGATATGTCTGTGAGGGTGTTTCTGAACAACTAGAATATGTGGGATATGAGTGGCCTTTGGGGGACAGGATGGCATGTGTCCAAAATCCCAGCACTCTGGGAGACTGAGGCAAGAGAATTGTAAGCTAAAGCCCAGCCTGGACAATTAAGTGACTTAGCAAGACTAGCTCAAAATTAAAAGATAAAAATAAGAAAAAGAGTTGGGAGTGTAGCTCAGGGCAGAGGCCTGAGTTCAAGCCCTAGTGCTGTAGAAACAGAGAAGGAGGAGGAAGAGGAATTTGCCTCCTGTGTAGGCTAGGGTGTCTCTTTGTGCTCTCCGTGGAACTTAGCTATCCAGGCTCTGCAGCTTGCACGCAGACCGCTGGTCATGGGGCTTCTTAGCCTTTGCTAGTGTGTGAGCCAGTATCTGTAATAAATCTGTGCGTGCGTGTGTATGTACCCGCACGTCATACATGTGCATATATCCCGTTAGTTCTGTTTCTCTGGAGAGCCCTAATACATCTGCCACCTGGGTATCCCCTTCAGTAAAGTATCTTCGTGTCTTAACCTATTTCCTTTTTATTATGGCCGACTCAGCCTGCCCTGGGGGTGGGGTGGGGCTGGCACAGCATGTGGCGTCAGGGATCAAACCACAGTCCTTGTGGTTGCCTAAGCCTGCTGAAGCAGGTGCTTTAGACTGCTGAGCCATCTTGCTGGCCCCTTAGCCTATTTCCTAACTGCGTTGTTTGGTATTATTGGTGTGGTTGAGGACTCTGTAACTTTTGCTGTGAGTCCTTTATCAGCTATGTGGCTTCTGAATGTTGTTTTCCCTCCTTCTTTCTTGTGCGTGTATGTGTGCTCCTCGGGGTTGAACCCATGGCTTTTGCCCTGAGCTACATGGTCTTTGGTTAGCAAAAAAGTTTTGTTGTTTTAAATACTAAGGATTGGTCCCAGGGGCTCCTATGTGCTGATCCACTGAGTTACATCCTCACGCTTTGTGTTTCAAGTCAGCGTCTTGCTAAATTGTTTGGGCTGGCCTTAAATTTGTGATCCTCCTGCCTCGGCCTCCTGAGTAGCTGGTATTACATCTGTGTACCATTGGGCCTGGTGGGTTGACAACTGAACCCAGGGCCTCATGCCTGGTAGGCAAGCGCTCTTGTACTGAGCTACATCCCAAGCCCTAGAAGGTTTTATTTATTTATTTTAGGAGGTTTTATTCATTGAATATTTTTGTTATTTTTGTGGGCTGAACGCAGGGCCTCCCACTTGCTAGCGAAGTACTCTTGCACTGAGCCACACCCCAATTTTTCTTTTATGGCTGTGCTTTATGTGTCATACCTAAAAACTTTTCCAGGTCCCCTGTTTTGAAATGTCCTATGGTATTTCTTCTAAAAGTTTTATAGTGTTACTTTTAAAATGGATCCATTTAAATTTTTTTATTTCATTTCATTTATTTTATTTTTTTAGTGCTGAGGATTAAAATAAGGGTCTGTGCCTGTCAGCAAGGGCTCTACCACTGAGTCACACCCATGGGCCCTTCAGTGAACATTTTGCTCGTCTGTTTTTGAGACAACATCTCACCATGTAGACCAGGCTGGCCATGAACTAGCTGCGATCCTCCTGCCTGGTCCCCCCAAGTGCTGAGGTTCCAGGAAGGCACCGCATGCCCAGCTCCTTGAATTAACTTTGTGTACAATGTGAGGTTTAGGTCACAGTTCCATTTTTGAGCGACAGATGTCCAATTGGTCCATTGTGACTGCCTGGAAGACTCGAGCTCCTCTTCCCACTCAGTTACCAAAAGCAGCTGGCAGGACGTGGGTGGAAGCCTGCCTCTGCGTCTCCCTCTTTCTACCACTCTGCTAACTGTAGCCATTCAGCCAGTCTGGAAGGAGCTGCATGGCTCCTCCACCCACCCTCGCCACCAACCCTGGCTGGGAGGAGCAGAGATGTCCCCTGCTGGAGGAGGGGCCCTTACTACAGACAGTGGGGTGGAGCACCAGCCTTTGCAGTCCTTATGCCATTTGTCACAGTGGGGTGAGGGTGGATGTCTGGACTCCCTGCGGGGTTTATTGGCGGGGGTGGAGGTGCAAGGCTGTGTGTTTTCCTGTGATATCTAACTGTATTAGAATAATAATTTCTGGATGTTTTCTTTCTTACTAGGCTGCTGCTTTCTTGACCCTTGACTACAGAGAATAGCTTTCTTTTTCTATTTTTTTTTTTTAGGGAAGGGTTTACAGGGTATTCAGGGTCTCACTACTAAATCGGGCTCGTAGTGATTCTCCTGTTTGCAGCCTCACAAGAGCTGGGATCACAGGCGCGTGCCCCCACACCCAGTCTCCATTGCCATCTCAGCACACCCCAGGGGCAGGGCTGGCAGGCAGGCTCAAGGATTGAACCCCCGACCTCTGTGCCTGCTTGCAGGCACTTTAATCCACTGAGCTATTTGGCTTGGCCCTGCATATTGGCTTCTGCAGCACCAATCTGCAAAGTATAAGGCAAACAGAAGGGTCTTGGGGACTCTGCTGTCATTCCTTAGATCCCTAGAAAGTCTGCTTCTGTCTTCCAGTATTATATAAAATATGTCCTGTCTGTTTTTTTGTTCTGTTTTATAGTACTAGGGATCAAACTCAAGGGTGCTCCACCACAGAACCATAGCCCTAGCACTAGCCCTTTTTTTTTCTTGCAAGAAAGTCTTGCTAAGTTGCCGAGGCTAACCATGCATTATGATCTTCCTACGGCAGCCTCCCGAGTATCTCAAATCACTGGCATATGTCACCATACCTGGTTGTCCAAGGTTTTCAACTTTACTTGTTAAGAGGAAAAAAGAATTTCTATGTGTGTGTGTGTGTGTGTGTGTGTGTGTGTGTGTGTGTGTAGGATCTCACTATACTGCCCAGACTCGTAGTGATCCTCCTGATTTCTGCCTCCCTAGTGCTGGATTACAGGTGTATGCCACCATGCCCAGTCTCAGCGGCTGGCTTGGTGTGGGGATGCTGTTTCATGTGGTACCCAGAATCAAACCCCGGTCTTTGCACTTGCCAGGTAGGTGCTTAGTCAGCGAAGCTATCTCCCTGGCCCTTGGTTGACTTCTTGATGTTAGTCATTTTGTCTAGGGTGAGATCTCAGTGTTGCTTTAATGTACATTTCTGATTTATTTATTTATTTATTTATTTATTTATTTATTAACTTTATTTATGTTATGGTTGGCTCAGCCTGCCCTAGGGGTGGGGCTGGCACAACATGTGGTGCTGGGGATCGAACTGTGGTCCCTGCGGTTGCCTAAACTTGCCTAAGCAGGCACTTTAGACCACTGAGCTATCTTGCCAGCCCCAAATTTACATTTCTGAGATGACCACTGATGTTGAGCATGTTTTCATATACTTATTTGCCATTTGTGTTTCTTAATCTAATAAATGTATATTCATCTCAGACTCCCATTTTATTTTTTATGTATGTAGCACAGGATCTACAGGGTCTCACTATACAGATCAGACTTGTAGTGATCCTCCCGTTCTCAGCCTCCCAAACGCGGGGATTGCAGGCACTCACCACCACATTCAGTCTCAGTTCACCCCCTCAGGGTGCCCTGAGGGTGGAGCCAGCATGTTATGCTGAGGATTGAACTCCAGTCTTTGCGTCTGCCTAAACAGGCACTTTAATCCACTGAGCTATCTGGCTGGCCCCAGATTCCCATTTTAGACTGGGTCTTTAAATTTTTTTTAGAAAAACATATTTGGTACAGGTTCTCACTATGCAGCTCAGACTTGTAGTGATCCTACTGATTTTAGCCTCCTCAGAGCTGAGATTACAAGCATGTGCCACCGCACCTGGTTTTGGTCACCTGCTCAGTGCACCTGAGGGTAGGTCCCGAGAGGCATGCGATGCTGGGGATTGAACCTCAGTCCCTGCCCTTGTCTAATGAGGTGCTTAGTCTGCTGACCTATCTCACTGACCCACGTCTTTGAATATTGAGGGTCTCATAATAAAAATTCTTTAGGTTTTTCTACCTACTGCTAGGTCTTTAAAATTTGTACCTACTTTCTCTTCCACTAGATTTAGTGTTTCTGTTTTCACATCTAAATTTTTGATCCATTTTTAGTGTAACTTAGTGCATGGTGACAGACATGAGTCTAATTTTAGCTTTTGGCAGGTGGAAATTCAGTTTTTCTAGCATCACTTATTAAAAAGGCTATGTTTCTCACGGTGAACATGTTTGGCCCCTTTATCAAAGACAAGGTCATTGAGTGTGTTTGTAGTTAGGTCTACTGCTTCTAATCTATTCCATTGATTCTCAGGTCTGCTTTGCTTTTTTTTTTTTTTGCCAGTATCATGCTGAGTATCACAGTAACTTTGTAGTATAATTTCAAATCAGAGATTTAGATGCTTCCTACCTTTCCTTTGTTGCCTGGGATTGCTTTTGCTATTGTTAGTCTTCTTTTGTTTTCACATATTTAGGGGGGGTCTACACGGTGTTCAGGATCTCATGACTAGATCGAACTTGTGGTGATCTGCCTGTTTACAGCCTCCCAAGAGCTGGGATTACAGGCACAGGTCACCATGCCCAGTCTCAATTGCTATCACAGCATACCCCAGGGGCTGGGCCAGCACAACAGGCCCTGGGATCGAACCTCTGGCCCTTGAGCCAGCTTGCAGGCACTTTAATCTGCTGAGCTATTTGGCCAGCTCTCTAGATCTCTTTTGGTTTCAGATGAATTCTAGGAATGTTTTCTTTAGATCTGTGTGGTATAATAATGGTATTTTAGTTGGGATTGCACTGAATCTGCGTAACAATTTTAGGAGTGTGGCTATTTTCACAATGTTGGTTCTTACTATTCACAAGCAAGGTATATCTTTCCATTTTCTGAAATCATCTTTCATCTTTTTTTTCAGAGTACTGTAATTTTCACTGTATAAATCTTGTTTGTGGTAAACATTTTAAGTACATTTATTGCACATTTTTAGACATGGATACAGTTTTCAAAAGCAATTTTGATGCCTTAAAAATTATAATATGTGCATCATAAAAATTTTTAAGAGAACAGAAGTAACTTTTTAATCAAAGAATTTATTCATGTAAGCCTGAAACTATTTTTATTTTGTTTCTATCTATTCTATGAGGAACTGAGTCTGTTCTATTAATATAGTACCAGAGAAGATCTGCATCAAACTTTTGAGCATCGTCTGATCAGGTCATCTCTTTGTTCTCTGTTGCAATTAATGAGAATAGCCCAAACCCAATAGCTGAAATGAATCCTGCTTGACACTAAAGCAAGAGAACTTGTGTTCAAGACTTCAAGTCACATATACCTATTCAATGAGGATAATGCCTAAAAATAATTGTGAAAAGTGACTAAAAATAAGAAAGATTTGGTTTATTGATACATAGGAAGAGTTTATAGCAATTAATGAGTTCATTTAGCATAATCTGCACACCTTTGGTTCTGTGGGCTGTTATTTAAGCTGTGTAAGTTTAATAATAAGCTGAGGTTAGTTGCCAAAAATTGTCAAAGTGTGAGATTAACTAAAAGGTATATTTCAGAAGCTAATCATAAGATATATGAGAGGCAAAAAAATGGAATATGCGAGGTCATAGATGTTGGTTAACTTGAGGTAGACTTTGCAGCTCTATCTAATATGCAATCTCTAGGTCCAACTCTTGGAAGCAAAAACTGTTCATTGACTTGCCATTGCTCTTAGGGCTGAGATGTGCCTTTGGACAGGGCAAAAGCACCACATGGCCTTCTCCCACCTTCCTCTTCTCCCTAGCTTGTGCCAACTGCCCCTCTCACTGTGGGAGCCATGCTGTCCGGCCTTGTTCTGTGGTCCTGAGAGCGTGCCTCCCCACCAGAGTCCCTTCCAGACGGTGTTCCTCCACATAAACCATTATTCCTGCTGCTCTTTTAACCAAGCTAAACCTTTCTCATTCTTCATCTTTTGGCTGAAATATTGCTTCCCCAGAGGAAGCTTTCTCTGTTTCTGTCTCTCATAGTCTCTGTACAGCTATTCATCCCTAGCCTTTTAAAATTGCTTCTTTTTTTTTTGAGAAAAAAATAACTCATCAAGTTTCCTGGGCTAGGCTTGAACTCGTGATCCTCCTACTTCAGCCTTTCACAGCACTGAGATGGCACATGTACGCCCCACTGCTAGCTTAGATCAGCCTTCCCGACAGCTCTCAAGTTAGAACACAGTACTTGCCCTTCACAGCTCTTCCTTGTGCTGTCTCACATTTAGTGCATGGAGCTTTGATGCACATTTGTCTTCCTCATTCTCCTGTCAGCTCCCTTTGGAGGAGTGGTTCTATCTATTTTGTTCAAGCTTGTATCTTCTACTTTCTAACACAGCACATTAATACATTTATAAAGTAGACCTAGCTATACAGTTCAGTGGACTAAGCGCTTGCTTAGGTAAGCACAGGGGCCAGGGCTCAATGCCGCACTGGCCCCACACCCAGGTGCGCTGGGCCAGTGATGGAGTATGAGCATGGTGGCTCAAGCCTCTAATCCCAGCACTAAGGAGGCAGAAATCAGGAGGATTGCTACAAGTCTGAGCTGTGTAGTGAGACCCTTTAATCCTTCTGAAGAGAAATTCCTTCTTCAACTATGGAGCCAGGTTAGCAGGTGCTCCGATATTTCATTTCTCTTACTATGCTGTTGTCCCAGGTCTCTGGAGAGTATAAAGCTTTCATTTTTCTCCTGTTGATCCCAGTGTTCTTCCACAATCACAATTAATGTTTGTAATTTGTTCCTTTAAGATGGTTTTTTGGTTCTTTTCAGGAATGGATGAGTATTGTTGCTTCTGTGTAGTCATTTTCCCATCTCTTCCTGATGAACCGCGCTGGCCGACGCGCGGTGCCCGTGCTTCGCACAGCTGCCGCGTCTCACGTTTCTCTCCGCTCTGCTCTTCTCTTGGCAGCCTGTATAAATCTTTTATTTCCTTTGTTAGATTGATTCCTAAATATTTCTTTTTTTTTGGGGGGGGGATGTTATTGTGGTTTCCCTAATTTCTCTTTCAGTGTGTTTCTGTATAAAAATGCTATTGATTTTTGAGTGTTCACTTTGTATTCTGCTATGCTATTGAATTTGATTGTTAAATCTATAAATCCTTAGATGGAGTTTTTTGGGTCTTCCATGTAGAGTATCATTTCATCTGCAAATAATGATAATTTTACTTCTTACTTTATTTTTTCTGTTTGTGGAACTGGGGATCGAACTCAGGACCTTGCACTTGCAAGGCAGGAACTTGTGCCCCTAAGCTATCTCCCCGGGCCCAACTTCTTACTTTCCAATCATTATTCCTTGTATTTGTCTCTCTTTGTTTGATTGCTCTGGCAAGTGTTTTCAGAACTATGTTGACCAGGAGTGGTGGAAGTGGAAATCCTTGTCTTGCTCCTGATTTTAAACTGAAGGCTTTCAGTTTTTGTCCATTTAGTATGATGTTGGCTATTGGTTTGTCATAGATGGCTTTTATCAGTTGAGGTAAAGACATTCTACTCTAATTTCCTGTAGGTTTTTTTTTTAAATCATGAATGAGTGTTAGACTTTGTCAAAAACTTTTTCTACATCTATTGAGATGATCATGTGAGTTTGGTTTGGCTCTGTTGATGTGGTGTACTACATTTATTGATTTGTGTATATTGAACTATTTCTGCATTCCTTTGATAAATACCACTTGGTCATTATGTATGATTTCCTGATGACTTGCTGCATTCTGTTTGCCAGTATTTTTTTGAGGATTTTTGCATCTATGTTCATTAGGGAGATTGTTCTGTTTTTTGGTTGGTTTTCCTATGATTTCAGTATCAAGGTAATTCTTGCCTCCAAGAATGAGTTTAAGAGTTGCTTCCTTTTCTATTTCATTAAAGAGTTCAAGAAGAGTTGGCATTGAATGTTTTCTAAATTTCTTGTAAAATTCAGATGTGAATCCATCAGGAACTGGGCTTTTCTGTTGGCAGATATTTTTGTTACATTTTCCATTTCATTGGATGATATTTGTGTTATCCAGAATGCTTATATCTTCTTGATTCAGCTTTGGTAATTCATAGAAATAGAATCTATCCATCTCTTCTGTGTTTTCTGCACTGACAGTACAGATTTTGGAAGCAGGTGTTGACAGTCTTCTGAATTTTTATGGGGTCTGTAGTGGTTTCATCCTTTTCATTCCTCACCGCATGAATTCAAATTTTTTCTTTCCTTTTTTTCCATAAGGTTAGCTAGAGGTTTATCAGTTTTATTTATTATGTCAAAGAACTGACTCTTCAATTCGTTAATTCTTTGTATGTTTTCTTCATTTGCGTTGTATTAACATCTGCTCTGATCTTTATAATTTCTTACCTTCTTTGGGTTTTGGCCTTGACTTGCTCTTCTTTTTCTAGAACTTGAGGTGTAGCATAAGGTTGTTTATTTGGGCTTGTTCTGTTTTCCTGATGTGAGAATTTACTGCTAAAAATTTTCCTCTTAAGATTGCTTTTATTGTGTTCCACAGGTTCTGGTAAGTTGTGTATGCATTTTCATTTGATTGTAAATATTGTTTAATTTCTTCTTTAATTTCATCAGTGACCCATTAATTGTTCATGAGGGTGTTATTTAATTTTTATGTATTTATTGAGTTTTTTCAATTTATTTTATCAGTAATTTCTCATTTCATTGCATTATTGTCCCTATTATGCATGGGATAATTTCAATTCCTTTGCATTTACTTAAGCATGCTCTGTGTTCTAGTATATGGTCTGTTTTGGAGAACATCCCATGTGCAGCTGAAAAGAATATGTGTTCTGATGTTGTTGGATGGAACACTCTGTAAAGGTCTACTAAGTCCATTTTTTCCCAAGTTTGGTTTTGTTCTGTTATTTCTTGGCTGATCTTTTGCTTAGGTGATCTATCTCTTTGTGATAATGTAGTATTACAGTTGTCCATCACAACTGCGATATTGCTCATGTGATTTTTCATGTTTGTTAAAATTTGTCTTATATAGCTGAGTGCTCCTCCACTGGGTGTGTGTGTGTATTTCTGATTGCTTATCTTCCTTTCAGTTTTCCCCTAACAAATATGTAATGATTTTTCTTGCCTGTAGGACAGGTTGGTCTCTTGGTGTACCATGAGGAAAAGAGCAGCAGGAATGAGGAAAAGATAGACAAGAAGATTACAGTTAAGTCAGGTGGTGACCTGTGCCCGATTGGCAAAAGGACCCCCAGAACAACAGGAGGGACATTTATTTATCCTTTTTCAAAGTTAGTATCATCAGCTGGGTGTGGTGGCCCATGCCTGTAATCCCAGCACTTGGGAAGCTGAGGCAGGAAGATCGGTGCTAGTTCGAGACCAGCCTGGGCTACAGAAGTGAGTTCAAGGCCAGCCTCAACTGCATAGCAAGACCCTGTCACAAAAAGACCAAAAACAAACAAACAAACAAAGTTAGTATCATGTGTCACAAGGTTTTCCTACTGACTAATAGCTGACATTGATTAGGTAGGATGCTTTTCTCAGGACTGAGGAAGGTTGACTGCTTTAGGCACTGAGGCCTAGTCCTGCTTTCCAGCTTCAGTGGCTCCCAACAATCTCTTTTATTTTTTATTTTTATTTATTTATTTTTTTTAAAATTTTATTTATTTATTTATTTGTTTGCTTGTTGTGTTTGTTTGTTTCTTTATTTATTCATTTTGTGGCTGGCTCAGACTGCCCTGTTGGTGGCGCTGGTGCAGCATGTGGTGCCGGGGATCGAACTGCAGTCCCCGCAGTTGCCTGAGCCCTCCTAAGCAGGCACTTTAGACCACTGAACCATCTCGCTGGCCCCCCAACAATCTCTTTTAATTCTTGGTTTGAAATTAAAATTGTCAGCAACCAAAATAGCTACCACTGATGATTTTCTGGGTTCCTATCACATGGAGTACTGTTTTCCATCCTTTGACCATCAACTCATGAATTTCCTTTGAGTTAAATGGGTTTCTTGTATACAGCATATTGTTAGATTTTGTTTCTTGATTCACTCTGCCAGTCTGCTTCTTTTAATTGGCAAATTGAAGCCATTTACATTGATGGTTATAGCTGATAGGTATTGGCTTATCTTTGTCATCTTATTTTCCTGCTGTGGGTTCTCTACGTTGCTCCTCTGTTTAATTGCTTGCTCTGGTTGATGATTCCTTTTTGTTGCTGTTCTTGAAGCCGTGCTCATTTCTGTTTCTTTCTAGAATACCTGTCGGTACTCATTGTAGAGTTGGCGTGGTGGTCATGAATTTCCTCAGCTATTCTTTGTCATGAAAGTATCTTATCTCTCTATTAAATTTGATTGATAGTTTTGTAGGGTACACCAATCTAAGCTGGAAGTTTTCTTCAAGACCTAAAATAATTTACTCCAGACTCTTCTTGACTTGATGGTTTTCGTTGAGAAATCTGCCATGATTCTGATGGGCTTTCCATTATATATATATATGACTGGCTCAGCCTTCTCTGAAGGTAGGGCTGGTGTGGCATGTGGTGCCAGAATTGAACTGTGGTCCCTGCACTTGCCTAAGCCTGCCTAAGCAGGTGCTTTAGGCCACTGAGTTATCTAGCCGGGTCCTCTAACAACTTTTAATATTCTGTACTTTTGCTGAATTTTTGGGATCATAATTATTATGCATCTAGTTGTAGATTTGTTTTGATTATGGCTAATTAGAATTCTACATGCCTCACTTGATGTATGTCAGATTCTTTCCCCATGATTGGAGAATTTTCTGCTACTACTTCTAAACAGTTTTGTGTCATTTGTGCTGACTCCTGCTGTTATGTTGACATCTATTACTCTTATATTGTTTTTCTTTGCATAATTGTGGAGCTGTTGAATTTTTTTTTCCTGGTTCCTTGTTATTTTTAAGAGATCTTTCCTTTTGCAATACCTAGTCAGAGTGGTGTCCTCAACCTCTGAAAGTCTATCTTCAGTCTCATTCAAGCAGTTTCGCCAGCCTCAGGGAGAAGCTTGTCACGTTGGTTTTCCTCATCACTGGAAGAGCTTGGGCCCTCACTGTCACTGAGGATGGCTGTGGCACTTTTGGGCGAGCTCTGGTTCTTACCTTGAACATTACCTGCAGCTTCATGGCTGCAGTTCGGATCCTTTAGCCCGCTGGCACAGACCCTTCAGCCCTTTGGCATAGACTTTCTAGCTTCCACCATTGACCTCAAGGCCTTTCCAGCATAGATCCATGAAGCAGGCCAGCATGAGACGTTGTTATGGCCTCTACTCACATTGGACTTGTGAAAAGCATTGTTCTGGGCTCTGGGTTTCGGCTGGAGTCATGCAGGATATTAGAACCCAGGCCCTCAGCTGGATTCTTTGGTCCTTAGTGTGTGGAGAGATTTCCTGCACTTTTTGTGTATGATTCTTTGAGTGATTATAAAATAATCTTAATTGGCTGGCCAGATAGCTCAGAGGAGTAAAGCGCCTACTTAGAGTGTGGCTGGGGTTCAATCCCTGGCTTGTCATGCTGGCCCTGTCCCTGGAGCTCCCTGAGATGGCAATTGAGGTTGGGCATGGTAGCATGGGCCTGGCTTGAGAAGGTAGCAGGAGAATCACTACAAGTCTGATCTCACTACAAGTCTGATCTCACTTCGAGTTTGATCTTTGTAGTGAGACCCTGTAGACTCTATACCAAATACATAAAAAAAAAAAATCTTATAAAATGTGTCCGGTATCAAGGGCCAGGAAGATAGCTCCATGACACAAGGGCCTGCCTGGAAAGTGCAAGGTCATGAGTTTGAACCCCAGTCCCACAAAAA
>PVKN010002485.1:0-21089 GCA_004027915.1 Capromys pilorides | reverse complement strand
TTTAGACCACCGAGCTATTTCGCCAGCCCATAAGAGATTATTTTTGGTCTGATTTCCTCTATAGCCTGATGGAGTTATTTCTTTACTTCAGTTGCTGTCATCTCAGAAATTTCAGGTGTGTGATGTGCAGGTTCTTCTATGTTCCTGTCTCTTGGCCTTGGGGCTGAGATTGCCTTTTGCTCCTTTGACATTTTTGAAGCTCCCAATGTTCACACAGACTCAGCAGTGATGGTACAGAGGCCAGGGGCAGGTCAGCAAGGCTCCTGGGACAGTGGGGAGGGGTAGGCTCACCTAAGCTCTTGCTGTCCAAGGTTCGGTGTGGCTTCCATCTGTGGGGGTGGGGACGGGGTTGGAGGTTGAGCTGCAGCTCAGGAAGCCACCAAGGATGATGGGGGTGGTCTAAATCTCAACAGACCCCGAGAAAAGGCTAGTCCGTCTTTCCAATGCAGGAGCCAGAGTCATAGTTTCTAAAAATGGGAACCAGGTATTAAAGTTGCTTTATTTCCCAGGGCTTCCTAATGCTACTAGGGTAAAACTTAAGTTTCTGAATGGGAAATCAGACCTCACCTGGCTTGGCCGCGGTGTCCCCTGGGCGCACCTCACACACATCTCCATCTACCCCTCGGCACACAGCAGCCACGCCAGCCTCCTTGCTGCCTCCTGCGTATCCTAACCCTTGACAGCCCCTGATCTGGCCTGGATCTGAGTGGCTCCCGGGGCCCCTGTGTTGGTGATGCCTGGATGTGGGCTGTGGTGAGTGCCTTGCTCTTAGGCAGAGCCCGGCTGGCAGAGGCAGCTGCCGGGGTCGTGATGTGGAAGGCGGTAGCTCCCCTCCCGGCTGTTTCCTTGGCTCTCTCTGCTCCTGGGCCATCGAGAATCGAGCAGCTCTCCTCCGCTAGCCTCTGTGCCACCCTACGGATGGGAGCTGTGAGCCGAAACCAACCTCTGCTCCTTTGCGTTGTGTGTGTTGCGTATTGTGTGCCAGCGATGAGAAAGGTGACGAGACACCAGGCCATGAGACATCATGGGACACGGAAGGACTGTGGTGTCAGAGGACCTGCTGTAAGGAACTGAGCAACCAAAGGCCTCTGCCTCCATCTCTGCCTGGAGGCTGAGAGGGCCGTTGCCTCGCCAGGACCACCACTCAGCACCTGCTTAATGCTTCACGGAGTCTCCGAGAGCAATGCCCTGCACAGGGCATTACTCAATTAATTTTGAAAAAATTAATGTATGTTAGTGATACATAATAATTACATTCTCCTTGGGGAATCAGTTCATATATCGATTGAATCTTAAAATTCCCTCCCCTCCTGTGCTTCCGCCTGGGACACTGAGACCCCGGGGTGAACCCTTCCTCTCCATGGCCTGCACAATAAGGGGCAGGTCCAGCTCTGGAAGTGTCTCAGCTGACAGGAAGGTGACTGTTTGTCTCTGTTTATCCTCATGCTCCTGAGCAAGGGGACATCTGAGGATCCTCTCCCACCTAGCTGGCCTGCGGTGGGGTGGCGGGTGGCACTGTCCTCTGAGCTCAGTCTCCTTGGGATTCTGTCTCCTGCTCTGCACTGCAAGCTCAGCTCTGGGAGCAGTTGGGAAACTCAGCTCTGCCCTGGAAGGACGGGTGCAATGGCCTGGTTCCACCTCCCAAGACCCCTGATGGGCTTTCCTCGGCGCCCCCAGAGCCCAGCTCTGCAACACTAGACTCTCACCCTGCGCTCTCCCAGCCACCTCCCAAGGACAGGTTCCGGTTTTCCCAGCATTTGCAGAATCAGCAGCTCCACGTTGACGCTGCGTGAACCACCCAAGGGGCTCGCTAAGGCCAACCCCAGACAACAGGAAACTGGAGACCTGACGAGGCAGTCCACATGAGGGAATCACTGCTGGACTTTAAGATTTTCTATAAGAGTGCGAGCACGCGTGTGCACGGTGTCTAGGAAGCAGTTTCCATCTTGTGCAGCTCAAGACTGATCCACTCTGAGAGGAATAAGAGTATGTATGGGATTTGGCTCAGAGTGATCAGGGGAGGCTGAAGAGGGCGGGGCACAGGTGACGGCAGAACGAAATGGCTGATGGAGGCCAGAGTGGAGGCTTGTCCTGTTTTCTGGATTCTTGCAGGTGCTTAAATTTTTCCCTCACAGCCAGGCGTGGTAGCACCGGGTCTGTGATCCCAGCACTTGGGAGGCCGAGGCAGGAGGACGCAATCACTATGTAGCCCATGCTGGCCTCCGATGCCTGACCTTCCATGGCCATTTTGACCTTGGGGAAGAGCTGGAAATCACATAGTACCAGATCTGGTGATTGAGGTGGACGAGGATGCGACATCATGTTTTTATAAACCTGTGTTCCCGTGGATGACACCGAACAGCAGCATTCACTGTTTTTTTATTGTACTTGTAAAGAGTCTCACAAAAGAGAAGTTCCAGAACTGCTTCAGAAAGAGGCTGAAAAGACGGGACCAGTACACTGCAAGCAGAGCGAGTATTCTGAGGGAGGTGAATGGCAGCGTACCTTTGACAGTAGCAATTATTATTCTTTTTAAATTTATTTATTGGCCGGAGGGATAGCTCTGTGGCACAAGTGTCTGCCTGGCAAGTGTAAGGTCATGAGTTCGAACCCTGATCCCACCAAAATAAATTTATTTATTTATTTGTCTATTTATTTATGTTATGGACGGCTCAGCCTGTCCTGGGGGTGGGGCTGGCACGGCATGTGGTGCCGGGGATCGAGCCACGGTCCCTGCGGTTGTCTAAGCTTGCTTAAGCAGGTGCTTTAGACCGCTGAGCCATCTTGCTGGCCCAGTAGCAATTATTTTTTAACTGTAAATGTTCGTGGTATATTTTGATCACTCCTAGTGATCCTCAACAAGAAAGGGGTCACCACCCCGTTTTGTCCTGTCTTTCTCTTCCATCCACAGGAGGACTTAAATTTTAGTCCTCCTGGGTATTTGTAAGAATTCACCTGTCAGGGGACTGAGTCTTTAGCTCACCGGACTAAAGTGACTGCTTAGGCAGGGTGCAGAAGCCGAGGTTCAGTCTCCATCTCCCTAGCATGCTGAGCTGGCCTGACACCAGGTCATGTGGTCTGCGTGGTGACTGAGACTGGGTGTGGTGGTGCACACCTGTAATGCCAGCGCTTGGGAAGCTGAAAACAGAAGAATCACTACGAGTCCGATCTACATAGTGAGACCCTGTAGACACTGTACTAAATACATTGAAAAAAAAAAAGACTCCACCTGTCAAATTTTGGTTTGGAAGCACATTGGAGAATAGTTGAGAGGGCCATCAGCGCCGTACTTTCTTTTCCCAAACTGCTGTTCAATGTCACTTTTGGCCCCTTGTTTCCTTTTTGTCTTTTTGAAGCAGGGTCTCGCTCTGCACTTCAGGCTGGCCTTGAGCTCACTTGGTGGAGAGATGGGATTACAGGCTGTGCTGTCTCACCCCACCTTGCATTTCACCCTTACAACCTGAAGGACTGTTTTGGGGTGGTTAGGAGAGAGAGCCAGTGAGGTCTCCAAAGCTCTTCTGAGCCCCAAGAAACACACGGTGTCTCCCCAAACTCCCTGCTGTCAGCTCACCCAGGGGTGAGGCACCCATTAGAGAACAACATCTGAGCTCCTTTCCTGTGGGGGCTCAAGGTCACCGCAGAGCAGAGGGCCAGTGGGTAGGCGGCGGGGCAGGTTCCAGGGCAGGTTCCTCACCGCAGCTGAGGCCATGTTGATCCAACAGAGCCGCCCTCGAGGAGGAGCAGGGCGAGGCTGCAGCTGAGAGGAAAGGAGGGAGGGAGGGAGGGAGTTGCCGAGGTCTCGCCCACCTGGGCCCTGGCCACTCCCCAGCTGCCACCGGCCAAGGACAGAGGCAGGGAGCTGTGGCCGGGAGCCCGCTCCCAGCCCTGGGGCAGAAGCTGGACCAGAGACTGCACCGAGGAGAGCTAAGTAAGAAGTTTCTCTTTGCTGAGAGCTTTGGTTCGCAGAAAGCTTGGTGTCTGTGTGGCGAGTGTGTGGCCTTACGCATCAGAGGGGAGGGTACGAGGCTTGGGAACCAGAAGCAGAGTTGGGGGACCAGGCTACATGGGTGCTGCTGGAGAACTCACAGGGTCCTAGCTCCTGAAGGAGCAGGGCCAGGGCTCTTAGAGACCCAAGCCAGTGACCCCCTGACAGGAGTTCTAGCAGGATGTACCAGCCAGCTCAGTCCCCAAGCAGGGCGGAAGGGTTTGGGGAGAAAGAGGGTCCTTCCACTAGGCTGGGGGATGGCGGACTGGGCTAAGGGGGAGAAGATCGGGGGTTCCGAGCTTTTGAAGGCAGGTAAAGCATAAGCAAAGGCCCTGAGGTAGACACAGGTGTTTGGAGAGCAGTGTGAGAGGACCTGGAACCGTGGGAGGCCCCAGGCCAGAGCCCCGTCCACCCCACACCTGCTCTCAGGGCCACTTCAGTTTAGTCACTGAAAGGAGTCCTCAGTTCTGTCCCAGAGCCTGGGCGGTGTCCTTCCCTGTCATCTGTTCCACATGACACTGAAGGGTGCCATCCCTTTGGCGCTAGTCTTTGATAGTGTGTTTTGGGTGTAGGAAGTTTGGGGAGCCACAGACAGCCACCACAGAGCCCATGCTCATCCTGGGAGCTGTGGGCGGGGCAGCTCCAAGAGTCAGGGAGTCAGGCTCCCCTCCCCCATCACAGGGAGTCTGTGGCCATGCCTGCGTCCGGGCAGAGCCAGCTGATATCTGGGGGTTGAGGAACCCCTTGTCTGCAAAGCTGGGCATGAGTGTCTTGGGCAGGATTCCTCTGTGTCCCTGAACACCTTCCACACACGGCTGGAAGGGAACTCGGGGCGACATTCCCAGAGCACTCCGGCTGGGACTCTGACCCCTGTGTAAAATCATTTGTGGACACAACCATACTTGCGCTCTGCTCAAAATGCGTCTGAATTTGGAAGTTTGGATTTTAGACTTGTGGACAAAGGCTGTGTTGGTGACCCTCCCAGGAGTGAATCCTTCAGTCATATTTAACTTGGTGGTCGGCACGCCTGGATGCCTAGATGGTGTGGTGCACAGGACCACCCGGCAGCTTCCACAGACAGGGCATACAGATTTACCTATTCACCCCTGATTTTGTACAGGGATCCCTTGAATTCCAGTGTATTTCGTCTTTCTTAGCTAGTTTGGATCTACTTGTTAGGGTTCTCAATTAACAGTAGAAAGCCTGGGTCTTGAGTAAGAATAAAATTCAATAAGACTGACAAATTGCTTTCTGACAAACTACGAGGAATTTACATGTCAACTTCTAAAGTGTGACGGGGGCTGGCTCCTCACAACCTTCACAACTTGAGCCTTTAAATCATGTATTTTTTTTCTTTAGCACTGGAGATAGATACCAGGGTCTTTTGTACTTACTTGGCAATGGCTCTACCATACCCCAAGCTTTTTTTTTTTGGTGGTACCAGGGATCAACTCTAGACCTTGTACTGGCCAGGCAGGCCCTTAGGCTGCCAAGCTATTTCCCTGGCCCCACTAAATATGGCTCTTTAATCATATTTTTTAATCTTCAAACAAACTGATAGAAGCTGAAAATGCTACTCTGTTCTTGCTTATGTTCTTTAAATTAGGAGTGATGCTTGTTGAGTTTTAATTTTTTAACTAAAAGAAAGAAAAACCTAAGCTTTTTGCATGTTTGTTACCTTAAATGTCCTCCTTCCTGTCTCTTACAGGCCAAGGCTGGGCCAAGATGGCATCCGTGTTCCGGAGCGAGGAAATGTGTTTATCCCAGGTCTTCCTCCAGGTGGAGGCTGCCTATTGCTGCGTAGCCGAGCTCGGTGAGCTTGGACTGGTTCAGTTCAAAGATGTAGGTACTGCATTCTTTGGAGATAAGAGAAGGTGGGGCTGGAGCAGATAGCTCTCAACACTTCCCTATGGCAAACAAAATTCCTACCGGGAGAGGAGTCCTAGTTGGAATAGATGGAATTCTATGGTTCTGGTCCTGCCGGCCAGGATTTAGGGTGCCATGGAGCATGTCCTTTGTGGAAGTGTTTTACCCCTGTGCCTGTCTCCTTTGCAAGAATGTTTGGAAGTTCTAATGCCACCACCATGTGGGAAATGTCACTGTGCTTTATTTCCTGTGTAGCATTCTCAAACCTTAGATAGAGCTCGTGTATGTGCAGACTGCCGAACCTTTTTAGAAGGACAGAAACCTGTTTTCTCTGACTAGTTTTTAAGGACAGAACCCCACGGAGACCACGATGGTAGTGTAATAGCCAAGGCTGGGCTTGGGAGTGGCATTCTAGGGCTACGTTCACTGTCTTAAGCCTGGCATCGTGGTATCCCTTCCCTGGGGTTCTTAGTAGTTTTCCCCAGCCCTTAGGGAGTGCAGTTTTGAAAACCAGACCTTTTTCTTTGTCTTCCCACCTAAGGGCAGGGTCAAAGCTGAGTTCCTGCAGGAAAGGATCATAAAACAAGTTCTTTGCAACCTCAGTCTCTGTTGCAATATGAGGCAGGACCTCAGAAACATTTAGTGGGCTGAGCTGAGGGTCAGAGGCACGAGGGCGGGATTTTCGTTGCTGAACACCATACTACACAGAGCTGGGCAGGTTTCAAGGCCCCTCATATTGGTGGCCCTGTGGGAAGAGTTCAAGGCTCATTTGGATAGTCACAACAGCTGCCAGTTAGGAAACCAAGCCAGGTGTGGCTGAGGCACAGGCTGGGTAGCTTAGTAAGACTGTATCTCAACATTTAAGAAGGGCTGGAGGTTTAGTGCGGTGGTTGAGTTCTTGCCTATCATGTGCAAGATCCTGGGTTCGATCCACTGGAAAGGAAGGAAGGAAGAAAAGAAAAGAATGAAGAGAAAGAGAGGGAGGGAGGGACAGAAACCTTAGATGTGGGAGGACTCTGTTTCTTCCAGCAACAGGAGGGCCAGGGCCTTTTCGGGGTTGAGTGTCTGAATGCGGGGCCACATTTGGCCTGCAAGGCACGGCTCGTGCCTGGAATTGTCTACCCTAAGGGAATCCTAGCTGCGTTCCCCACTGTTCAAAAGACAGTGTGGTGTGCGGAGGGTGCTGGCAGCCTTTGCCCCTGCCCAGCGCCTTGTACTCCCTCTCACCCAGCTGAACGCGAGTGTGAACAGCTTCCAGAGAAGATTCGTGAACGAGGTCCGGAGGTGCGAGTCCCTGGAGAGAATCCTCCGTAAGCTGCTTGCTCCTTCTGTTTGCAATGCCTTTTGGGGTGGTCCTGCGGGCAGGTGAGAGGGGGTCCTGGGGCCGTGGAGGCAGTGAGCAGCCCAGAGGCCCGCTCAGGGGCACCCTCGCTCACCCTGTGCTCTCTGGGGACTCTGGCCTCAGGTTTTCTAGAAGATGAGATGCAGGATGAGGTTGTAGCCCAGCTGCCCGAGAAGTACCCACAGACCCCGCTGCCACGGGAAATGATCGGCCTGGAGGTGAGTCCTGCGCTCTTTGGTGTCTGTGGCTCAGGGTGGTCACAGAGCCTGGCTCCTGGGAGCTCTGGGTGCCAAGGCCTGGGTCCTTCACTTGGCTGACCCAGGTGACCAAGCAGGTTCACGTGGCTCGTGGCTGTTGCTTTTCTGGATTGCCAACCCCAGGAAAATCCCAACTGCAGATTTTTAGGGCTACTCCCTGCTGAGCCAAAGGAGAGCTGTTTTCTTTTCTCAGCCCAGCCCTTGAGAGGCTCATTCCACTTGAAGTGTGAGGTTTTTATTGTTTTCAGGGGTCAAGGCAGAACGGGAAGCCTGCCGTTAATCTCCCTGGTACAAAGCAGCTGAGGAACTGGCTCTTTTCTGTCAGGGCCTTGTGCATGCAAAGCATGCATTCTACCTCTGAGCTCCACCCATTGTAACTGGGTGTGGTGACATGCCTGTAATCCCAGCACTCTAGGAAGCTGAGGTGGGAGGGTTGCAAGATTACATCAGACCAGGGCTGGCCAGATAGCTCAGTGGACTGAAGTGCCAGCTTAGGCAAAGCGCAGGGACAAGTTTGACCCCTGGCACCACATTCTGTGCTGGTCCCATCCCTGGGGTGTGTTGAGACAGCTATTCAGACTAGGTGTGGTGGTTTACACCTGTAATCCGAGAGCTTGGGAGGTTAAAAACAGGAAGATCACTAATCTGTGTAGTGAGAACCTGTACACCCTGTACTAAAAATACATTTAAAAAAAAAAAAGAACTGCAAAAAGAAAAAAACGAAAAACAAAAAACAAAAAAAACAGAAAAAAAAATGAGACCTAGAGAATTGAATGAGATCCTGTCTCAAAATAAAAAATAAAAAGTGCTGACTTATGTTAACTACTCTGTGCAGGATGCCTGAGAAAGAAACAAGCCTGGCTACTCCCCACTGCTTGCCAGTGGGTGGGGAAGGGTCGGCCTGTTGGAAAGGTGGTCAGAGAGGTAGGCAGAGCCAACCACAGATGACCCAGGGGTCTTGATAAGAGCTGGGGTACCTTATCTTCAGAGGAGGGGTGGAGCACGCAGGGGAGCAACTGCACAAAGCTGGCCAGTTTGTCTGCCAGAGTTTTTTTTTCTTCCTCCTTTCAAATTTTTAAAATACGCGAAGCTGTCACTTGTATAAATCTTGACACTCTACCAGAGGAATGGGAAGGCCAGTGCTCCTGGAAAACACTGGGATCCTGTATTAAAATGTGGGTGTTATGGGAGAAAGCTTTCCATCAACACAAATAGGACCCCCAGGGGTCACCTCCAGTTCTAGCCTTGTCCTTGTCTTCTAAGACCAGTCTGGAATTCGCAGCCCTCCTGCTCCCTCTGCTTCACCGACCTTAACCCCAGACCTGTTCCTGTCGTCTGGGAGAAGTCGCCAGACTTACAACGCGTTTGCTTGATGATGACGCTTCCTGGTGGCCTTAACCATTCTGAACTCTCTGCGGACTCCAGGCATTAACTTCCAGCCTGTTGTGGCCTGGCCCTGTTATTCCCTAGTCAAGAATATACACTGGTCTCCTTCTCACTGTGCCTGACCCGGCTACCTCTAACTGTCCCAGCCCACTGGGTCCCATCACCTTTGTCCTGTCACTTTTGTCCTATCACCTTCTTTTTTTAATGCATTTGTACAGGGTCTCGTTATGCAGCTCGGACTCATAGTGATCCTGTTTTCAGCCTCCCCAGTGCTGGGGTCAGAGGCACATCCCACCATGCCTGGTCTTGGTGGCCGGCTCAGCATGCCCTGGGGGTTGGGGCCACATGGCATCTGTTGCCAGGGATTGAACTTGGTCCCTGCACTTGCCTGAGCAGCACTTAATCAGCTGAACCATCTTGCCCACCCACTGTCACCTTGTTAGCCATACTGGGAAGCTCAAGGGCTTTTCTTGTGTGGAGTGTAGTCAATACCTTTATTATGCTGAAAACTAAAATGACAAATAATGTAAACTATATATTCATTTGTCTGAAAATAATATTCATTAGCACAGGTTGGGGTGGCCAACCTATGGCACAAGTGCCACAGCAGGCTATTTGTGTCACTGAAAGTTCTAAAGGGTTCACTGCCACTACCATGTTATCATGGTTAAAATACAATTTTTTTTTTTTTTTTTGGTGGGACCAGGGTTTGAACTCACGACCTTGCACTTGCCAGGCAGGCACTCGTGCTGTGGAGCTATCTCCCCAGCCCCTAAAATACAATTTTAAAAGATATTTTCTTTCTTTCTTTTTTTTTTTTTAAGATTTATTTATTTGTTTGGTGCAGGGTCTTGCTACTCTGCTTGGACCCATAGTGATCTTCCTGTCTCTGCCTCCCCGATGCTGAGATTGCACCCCTGTGCCACCATGTCCAGTTTCCGTGGCTGGCATGGCACAGGGCTGGCACAGAATGCAGGACTGGAGATCGAACCCCGGTCCTTGCACTTGCCAGACAGGCATTTAGGCCACCAAGCTATCTCCCTGCCCTTAAAAACTGTTTTCTAAGGGCCGGCTGGCCACATAGCTCAATGGACTAAGCACCTGCTTCCGCAAAGCACAGCGGTGGAGTTGATCGCCAGGACCGCCGTGCGGCCCTGCTCCCACGGCGCGCTGAGACACTGATTGAAACTGGGCGTGGTGTCGCGCGCCTGTAATCCCAGCACTTGAGAGGCTGAAAAATATTTTCTAAGACAAAAAACCTTGACGGAGAAGAGCGTTGGTGCTTACACATTTCTAATCTCTGTAGCTTTTGTAGAAGCTGGCTCACACATCTCCTTTCGCCGTGGAGCTGATGATACACCATTTTCATCCATGTATGTGAAAGTCACTGAGCCTTACACAGCTAGGCAGTTGGAAAGGGGGGAATATTTTACTAGTTATTCCAAATAACTATATTCTTCTCAGATATCATGCTGAAATTTGACAAGCATAGAAGTGTTCTTGATCTTGGTAAACAGGTAATAAATATTTATATTTTCAAGCTGAAATAGTTCTATTTCTAGAAAAGGCAGTTCATCCAGCTGATTAGCATGAGTGGATTGGGTTAATTTTCTTTTCCCTAAAGCCTTCCCCAACTATGCTGTGATGCGTGGATTCTAAATCTCATCGTTCCACATTTATTACATTTTGTCTGATATTAATATGCTTTCTGGGGAGGGGGAACTAACCTTTACATAGATATCCTTTCATTGCCCACTTTTTATCTCTCCACTAATGATATCCATCCCCTAGTTGGATTTTTAAAAATCTGGGATGATCACCTCTTTTTAAATGGGTGACCTTAATCCACTTCCTCTCCTCATAATTACGGAGTCCCTGCTTTCCCGTCACCCCCCACCCCCCACCCCTCTTGCAGCCCTGAGGTAACCCCAGCTCTCCCCTGGACGTCCTTGGCTGGCAGCTGTGTGGGCTGCAGCTGCAGGAAGCATCCCGAGACACAGCCGTAGCAGACTCATGCAGCTTGTCGCCGTTTCAAGACATGCACTTTGTAAATTTTTTCTCGTGACATCTGCTCCTAGTTCACTTATAATCCGTTTGTGGACTGATTTTGCTTTTGTTTTATGGTTTAGCTCTAGGATATTCAAGCATAGATTTGATCACAATTATGGTGTACTACACACTCCATTCATCCAGCAGAATTTGTATCAGCTTTGTGCAAGCTGGACAGAATTTGGGTCCCACACACACCAAAAGCCTATCGCCTGGGGTGAGGGGAAAGGAAACAGGGTGGATGATCTTTAAGACCTCCTTGTGCCCGGGGAAGTGGGTCTTACTTCACCGTCCCTTTCTCTTTTTTTTTTTTTTTTTTTGTGGGACTGGGGTTCAAACTTACTACCTTGCACTTGCCAGGCAGGCACTTGTGCCACAGGCTATCTGCCCGGCCCCAAATATCACTCAGTCCTTTCTTTTTGTTTTTTTATATTATGGCCGGCTCAGCCTGCCCTGGGGGTGGGGCTGGTGCAGCATGTGGTGCCGGGATCGAACTGCAGTCCTAGCGATGGTCTAAGCTTGCCTGAACAGGCGCTTTAGACCACTGAGCCATCTCGCTGGCTTCCCTTTGAGATAAAGCTCCCTTTTTTTTTTTGTGGCCGGCTCGACCCACCAACGGGTTGGGACTCGTGCGGCATGTGGTACCAAGGACCGAATCGCCGTCCCTGTGCATTTGCCTAAGTTTGTCTAAGCAAGCGCTTTAGACCGCTGAGCTAACTTGCCATCCTTCCCTTCCGAATTTTGTATTTTCCTTTTCTTGCTCTTCATACTTTTGGCACTCTTCTAAATAACATATAGGTTAGTATACATGCTTAAGGTTTGTACTTGAGTGGAACCATATTGTTTCTTCTTCTGTAACTTCTATTGTCCTTCATCATTTTATTTTTATAGACTATATTATCTCACATTTCTAAAATAAATTCTTTTTCCCCTCTGTGAAATGTTTCTACTGAATACCATGCCCTGTGCCCATTGTGTTGCTGATGGGCTTTTGGATAAGCAGTCTTTCATACTTTTTACATTATTTTCTAAATCTCAGTATTGCATTCGCAAAGCATGAAGTTGATCTCATCTACTGGTTTTTTTCTCGGAACCAGGTATCAAACTCAGGACCTTGCACTTGCCAGGCAGGCACTTGTACCCCTGAGCTGTCTCCCCCGCCTCTCATCTATTGGGTTTTGAATTACAAGAACTGTATTTTTTTTTTTTTATCTTCAAGATTCCCAATTCTCCTTTTGTATCTACCTATTACTTTATTTTAGAATATTGTCATTTAACTGTTTCTTATTCTGCCTTTCAGTGGAAGCAGTATTTTCATTTATCAATTTGTGCATTCAAAAGAATAAATGAATAAAACAAAACCCTGAGGGGTGCAGCTCGGGGGTAGCAAACTTGCCTGGTGTGCATGAAAGCATGAGTCTAACTTGCAGCACCACCAAAAGCAACTTGACCCTAAAAAAATTTGAAATTTATTCCGTATAAATGACTTAATGATGACATGATTTTATCCCCAGTAATGGACATTAAGCCCAGGACCTTCACACTGAGTTATGTCACCTGCCCTTTCTCTCTCTCTCTCTCTCTCTCTCTCTCTCTTCTCTCTCTCTCTTTCTCTTCCTCCCTTCCTTTCTTTTTTTATGTATTTAGTATAGGGTCTTCAGGGTCTCACGGCACAGATCAGACTCATAGTGATCCTCCTGTTTTCAGCCTCCCAAGTACTGAAATTATAGGCCCCAACATATATATATATATATATATATATATATGAATCATATATTTATATATAATATATATTATATATGGATTATTGAGATTATATATGTATAATTATACATATATTATATATGGATTATTGAGATTATATATGTATAATTATACATATATTATATATGGATTATTGAGATTATATATGTATAATTATACATACATTATATATGGATTATTGAGATTATATATGTATGATCATACATATATTATATATGGATTATATATAATATATGGAATACATCTCCATATATATGGAATATATATATGGATTATATATATTTCAAGACAGGTTCTGACCAAGTTGGTAAGCTACACGGCTGGCTGGGCTTCACTCCCTCAAAATACTTGGCTTACACGCGTGTGCCACCATGCCTGGCTGCCTTTTTAGTGTGTAAGTGGATAGAAGGGCGTTCAGTCCCTCACAAAGCTGCCTTCTGTCTCCCCAAGTAAAGATGGAAATCTGGAGGTGCGTGCTGGCCTTGGCTTGAGACCTGTCAGTGCCTCCCAGCTTCTAGCTGTGTTTGGGTGTGCTGAAAGCTCCTTTGGTGTTCAGTTTTGAGTTGTGGTTAGTGTATGGTAGGAAGCCGGGGAGATAGCTCAGTGGCATAAGCACCTGCCTGGCAAACCCAAGGTCCTGAGTTCAATCCCCGGTACAAAAACACATGTGTAGTAGGGGTGTCTCAGTGCTTTCTGCCTGGCTTACCTTCTTTTTTCCCCTGCATAGACTACTCTAGAGACACTGGAAGGAGAGTTACAAGAAGCCAACCAGAACCACCAAGCTTTAAAGAAAAGCTTCCTAGAGCTGACAGAACTCAAATACCTCCTGAAGAAAACCCAGGATTTCTTTGAGGTCTGTTGGGAGGCGGGATTTTTTTTTTTTTTAATGAAAGGCCTCTTTCTTCAGAATCTCAAATTTGTGTTTTAAAAACTGGCTGATTTGGAATCTGAATAAAACACTCATAACTAGGCCATTAGCAGGGGCGGAATAATGTGGTATTCTTTGAAGGCAGAAATATTATCGCCCTCATTAAAAAGTCTGTGCTCAAAATGGCCCCAGCAAAAGAGGAAGTCAGAACAAAGAAGGGTGTTTTGTTTGAGGAGATCTAGGGTTTGGGCAGGAAGAGACTAGCAGCGCTTTCTGATCTGCAGAAGAGCAGAACTGCTTGTTCAACTCTGTTAACTGTGCAAAATAAAAGTTCATCAACAACAAGCAGAACCTGGGGGCGTGGGGTGCTTTAAACACCCATACGTTTAGATGACAGTGGTGGTGCTTGGATTTCAGACAGAAGCCAATTTAGCCGAAGATTTCTTCACCGAGGACACTTCCGGTCTCCTAGAGTTACGAGCTGTGCCTGCGTTCATGGCTGGAAAGCTGGGGTTCGTATGACACCTGGGGTTGTGTCCAGATGAGTGCGTGCCTGGGGCTCAGCTTTCTCTGGATGTTTGAGTGGATGAATGAATACATGCACCAATAACCACTGGAATGGGGACCTTTTCCTATGAGTACAAGACCGCCAGGCAGTAACAGACCTAAGGGCGACTTTATACAATGTTCTGTGGCTCTGGTCCTGTGGCTGACTGTGACCTCATGTCCTTCAGCCTAGCCAGTGCACTGTGCATATCGTGCCCATGTGGGAAAGATGTGGCAGTTAGTACTCAAATGGAGCATCTGTCTCTTTCCTGGCTTTGGAATATGGCTGGGCGTGTATGCTCTTTCCTGGTTTTCAAAAATACTTCGATAGCCAGATGTGGTGGCTCATGCCTGTAATCCCAGCACTTGGGAGGCTGAGGCAGGAGGACTGGTGCAAGTTCAAGACCAGCTTGGGCTACAAAAATGAGCTTGAGGCCAGCCTGAACTGCTTAGCAAGACCCTGTCTCAAAAAAAAAAAAAAAAACCAAAAAACAAAATAAACAAACAAAAATACTACAATAAAATGCATTTGGAGTTTGAGTTTGTGGGTGGAATTAGAAATGCTAGGGCTATGCAGTCAGGTCATTCCTATCCAGCAGTGGTGCAGTGTGATCCTTGTGACGTTGACCAGTGATCCAACATGGCAAGATTTCACTCCACGTCCAAGGAGACTGATAGATTTTTAAAGCTTTTCTGAACATGATAGGTTTGAGATTCTTATTTATTTATTTATTTTATTTTTGAGACAGGGTCTCACTGTGCAGTTCAAGCTGGCCTCCAGCTCACTTTTGTGGCCCAGGCTGGTCTTGAATTCACACCAGTCCTCCTGCCTCAGCCTCCCAAATGCTGGGATTACAGGCATAGGCCACCACGCCTGGCTTCTAATTTTTTATATGACAGGTATTTGAGAGCCTATTCTTTGAGGACCTCAGCATGGATATTTTTATACAGTGCATACACTGACATTCCATTGCCTTTGGATCAAATATTGTCAATAAATAATTTTTCTTTTTTTCCTTTTTTGAGATAGGGTTTCACTATGCAGTTCAGGCCGGCCTTAAACTCACTGTGTATCCCCATCTGGCCTCATACTTGAGCCTCAATGTATATTTAAACTAATAAATCAACGAAAGTTCTGGGTGTAGTAGCATATGCCTCTAATCTCAGCACTTAGGAGGCCAAGGCAGGAAGATGGCCATGAGTTAGAGGCCAACCAGGGCTACGCAATGAGTTCAAGGCCAGCTTGAACTGCACGGTGAGACCCTGCCTCAAAATAAAAATGAAAATAATGCAAATCACTATTTGAAAGTCTTTGGACACATGTGGCCCATACCTCGATGTTAGGAAGATAGAGATGTATAGAAACCAACGTATGTATTTTCTTCTTAATGCACTAACTTTTGAGTGGGGCAAAAGCCACAGAGACCCTTATTAAATATTTGCTTACACGAGCTACTCTGCTATCATGACCGATTGATCACAGTCTTCACTGAAATCTCGAAATACCAAAGAAACAGATCTAAAGGGCCTCAGGGTGAGCTGGGGATGGACATAGGATGGTGTGTGCTCCTGACCCGGATGTTCAGTTGCTTCCTGCTCATGTAGTAGGGTGGTCCCTCCTCGTGTGGCTGCTCATCTTATCCCTTCTCCCCTGGGCCTCAGTAATAGCTTTATTCCTTAATGTCCAGGTTCACGGTTGGCGTGATAAACCGGGAGCGGATGGCTTCTTTCGAGAGGCTTCTGTGGCGAGTTTGCCGAGGAAACATTTACCTGAAGTTCAGTGAGATGGATGTGCTGCTGGAGGACCCCGTCACGGTGGGCACTAGGAGGCTGCTCTGAAAATCCTGGAGTTGTGCTTTCTCTGAATCTTGTATCATGAGTTCAATGATGTTGACATCTATTTCCTTTGTTTCCCCTTCTCTTTCTAAAGTATTTTTGGAAAGTCCATTCACGGACTGATTTTTGCCAACTCATTAATTCATCTCAATAAGTAGCTATCTTGTTTCTAGAAACTTAGCTATCCCAGAGCCACTTGAAGAGGCCACTGTGTCGTAATCATAAAGCACCAAGAACAGTGTTGGCCCAGGTCTTTCAGCTTCAGTGTCCCTGTGGGTGTGGAACTCAGGTGGGATCTTGTTTTAAAATGCAAACTCTGACCCTATGGGGCTGGAGTGGAACCAGAGAGCCTGGGGTTCTTACAGCCGCGTGGGTGGTGCTGACAGAGGATCCAACACTTCAAACAAGAAGGACTTCCAGGGGCTCTTGGCTCTGGGTTACACATTTACCGTGGTCAATTCCAGAGGATATTGCTCTTTCCACTCTTCCAGTCCCTTTACTCTTTATTTCAACCTCTTTATTTTTTCATTCTAAAAAGCTGGGCCTGCTTCTGAAATGATAAACTTTTCTACAGCAGATTAATTTTAAGTTTGATAAAGAAAAAGATGTCACAAAGCAAATGAAATTAAACATAGGAAGAAAGAACAAAGCATAAAAGTAGTGCTCTGATATCTTTATTTTTAATTCTTTCCTTGTACTGCTTTTTTCTGGGATCTGGTAGGTATAGCCAAGTATAATTAAGGCCCCACCCCTGGGGCAAGCTGAGACCATGATTGAGACTGGGCATGGTGGCGCACCAGTGCTGAGGAGGCTCAAAACAGGAGGATCGCTATGAGTTCCATCTGTGTAGTGAGACCCTGTAGAGCCTGTACTAAATACATAAAAATAAATAAGTAAAAATTAAAATTAAAAAAGTATAATTAAACATGCCTAGACAGGATTTTCCTTCTGTCTTCATTTTTGATAGTGTGGACTCCCCGTGCTCCTGCTATGTATGTTTTATAGAGATTATTTTAACATTTGGTCTGTACCACTTTTCACTGTCATGTTTTGGCATCCTGCAGTTCTGGTAGCAGAGTTTTATAAGGTAAATATCCCAAATAATAAGCAGGAACATGGAAGAACCCTGGGTTCTGGTGGCTCCGGAGACCAGATGACCTAAGAAATTCAGCAAAGGATCAGGGTGGTTTCCTGGGTAAGGGAATCTTGGGAAATAATACCACATGGACAGCCCCAAACCCCACAACACCCCTATCCTCCATCCACAAGTAACTGCTGAAGAGATGACTTATTTTGATGTCATTTTAATAGATGCTTAATATTTCCACTGAGTTGATGGAATGAGCACTTTACTGTTCAGACGCATTATTTCCAATTTTTCTCCAAAACGTAGCTATTATGATGAATATCTTTACACATGCGGATATTTCTTTTCTTTTCAATTCGTTTCATAATAGAATTCAAGGAGGATAGGGTTGCTGGTGTAAAGGGTGTGAGCGTTTTCGTGACACTTATGTGTCCTGACAAGTGGCTCTTTCCTGGAGTGGCACCTGGCCCTAGTGCCCTGGGTGGAATGTCATGAGTTCATTGGGTTGGTTTTTTTTTTTTTGTCACTTTTCCAACAGTGAAAAGTTTTAATTTTTCTTTTATCCACTTAAACTAGAAAAGAATGAGCAAACATTGCTTCAGTTCATATTTCTTTGCTTATAGTACGAGCTGAATTTTTTCCTATATGTTTATGAAACATATACTGTCCCTTGTGAATTGCCCAACTTGGGCTTGAAAACTCCAATTAAACTGGCATTGAAGGACGCATAACAAAGAACTCTTGGAGTCAGAAATTAGAAACACCTTTCCTTTTGTTATGTATTCAACACAAATTCCTGCTGAAAAAGGTGAAAGATTTATACGATTTGAGGAGAAACCAGAGTATGAATTCCTCCTGAAATCCAGCTGTCTGTGGGCCAATTCTGGTGAACCCAGTCAGCATTTGCATTGTGTTTTCTTCTTAGCTTCAGAGTTGAGAGTTGAATTTAAAGAACTATGAGGCTGGTTCCTTCAAGACTTCCTAAAAAGTTTGTTCTGATTTTCCAGAAAGAAGAAATAAAAAAGAATATATTCATCATCTTTTACCAAGGAGAGCAACTCAGGCAGAAAGTCAAGAAGATCTGTGATGGGTGAGAGGCAATCAGTGGCTCTTTGCTCAGGGGTTGGTGTCCACGTTGGGTAAACGTGGACACAAGCTGGAGGGAGCGAAGTGGATGTGTTCAGCATTTCGGGTTCTTCCCTAGTGTGTCCTTACCCTCTGCTACTGAGTGGGCTGTGTGGGGCTAATGGTGTCTCCTTTGGCAAAGCTGCCTGACATGTGGCCCCTTAGAGGCAGAAACTCCTCCACACTGAAGAGCACTAATACATGGGTAGGGGAAGAGACAGGCAAGCCTGAGTCTCCACCCAGAGCATCTCATGGGTTTCACGGTGTGAATGAAACCAGGGATGTGCTGGGAATCTTTAGGGCTTCCTGGAGGAAGGCACTGGAGGGAAGAGAGGCTGTGAGGCCCAAGTGTCCCAGAAAAGGGGCCGATTGTCAGTCAGGGGCCAGATGTGTCCCTCCCTGTTAACCACAGGTTCCGAGCCACTGTCTACCCCTGCCCAGAGCCTGCCGTGGAGCGCAGAGAGATGCTGGCTGGCATCAACGTGAGGCTGGAAGATCTAATCACGGTGAGTGAGGGGGTCGGCCTCGATCTGAGGGGAGAGCAGCTCCGTCTTCGGGCCTGGCTGCAAGCTGGCTAGGATGTTCACGGGGGCTCTCTGGCTGCATTGCAGGGGGTGGCACAGTGACGAAGCAGAGCTGGGTAGGTCGGGGCGATGCTTCTGCCTGGCAGTAGCACTTCATGGGGAGTGGGTAGACCTGACAGCACCCTGCTCAGCCTTGGGGCAGCCACCCCGATGGATCAAGAAGCCTTTATGGCCTGCCTCAGCCTCAACTGCATCTAGGATCCGACTAACCAGTCAGCTAAGTTGAACAACCAGTTTGACTTGTTCTGAATTGTGTAAGCTGGCTGGGGAATTCTGTAAAAACAGCGACTCCAGTTTCATCATGGAAGGCTTGAACATCCCAAATTCATTTCCATGGCAAGCCCCGGCACTCTCCAGGGTGACGTCGGGCGCATCTGTGAGTGGAACGCTCCTCAGCCACAGCACCTCGCTGCCCACCAAGGTCTGCGCCGCCTTCGTCACCCCATGGGGTAGCCTAGGCGGTGTGGTGCAAAGGAGCTGGTGTGGAAGTGTGCATCACCTGCACCATGACACAGCGCTGTCACCGTGAGCCTCAGGTGACCGCTGAGCGCTTGAAACATGGCTAATGCTGCCAAAGAACTGAATTTTTATTGTTAATTTTAATTAAATTTAAATTTCAGTAGCTGCATGTGGTTGCTATTGGGGCTGGCACAATCTGACAAGCTCAGGAAGGAGGTTTAGAAATTAGGGGTGTGTGTGTTTAAACTTAGTAACAGACAATTTTGTTCTCCTAGAAATCGTTTCTTTAATTCCCTCGGTTCCTTCTTTATCATGGTCAGATCCACTGTGTCTCCCTCCAGCAGTTTCCCTTGAAGTTCTTTTCTTCAGATGTTCCTGATCAGTTTCCTAGAGGAAGTAGAAAAGAAATCATGTGATTCCACTTGGTTTAGTTGGACTTGGGCCGTTGTCAAGTCCGGGGATGCCCCGTCGTCCTAGCTCACCAGCTGTCCCAGCGGTGACCTCTCTGCCAAGGATGAGTGTCAAAGGCCCTTGGCAGCTTTCACAAGAGGATGGCAGCAGCAGGCAGGTGGCCCAGACTGGGCAGTTGTGCTCAGACAACTGACGTGACCGTGAGCAGGGGCTGTCTGCAGATCATTCCCAGAGTTTGGGGACTTCTTGCCCTTTTTTAAACATTAGTATTCGGTCCTGATCTGGTAGCAGGTGTTTCTTTCATGTAGGGAACATCGGCTGCTCTTATAAAGGTAAGCTTTATTTTCAGGTTCATGGAAGTTTTTTTTTAAACTTTCTTTCTTTCTTTCTTTCTTTCTTTCTTTCTTTCTTTCTTTCTTTCTTTCTTTCTTTCTTTCTTTCTTTCTTTCTTTCTTTCTTTCTTTCTTTCTATCTACGTTATGGCCGGCTCAGCGGTTGCCTAAGCTTCCCTAAGAAAACACTTTAGGCCGCTGAGCCATCCCGCCGGCTTTTTTTTTTTTTAAGCTTTATTTATATTATGGCTGGCTCAGCCTGCCCTGGGCGTAGGAATTGAACCATGGTCCCTGTGGCTGCCTAAGCTTGCCTAAGCAGGTGCTTTAGACCACTGAACCATCTCACCGGCCCTGGTTCATGAAAGTTTTATCTATGTTAAGCTGATTTTATCTTCTGAAAAATCTCAGGCCACATCACATCACACTGTTAAGTGATCCTTTGAGACACATTAGTGTCCCTGTGTCTGTCATTAATCTTAGGACAATGATGTGTGTCTTACAGTATTCTACGGTAGCCCTGTGGAAGGTTACTGAAAAGCATGAACGCTAATTCCATTAAATAAATTTGGTGTGAACCAAATCGTCCTTTCCTTCCCTTCATTAATCTGCTTGTCATCTATTGCAAGAATTACGGATGTGAGGGCTGGGGAGATAGCTCAGTAGAAAAAGCACTTTCCTGGTAAGTGCAACGTCCTGAGTTCAATCCTGGTACTGAAAAAAAAAATTATGTATGTGAGACATTTAAGTGAATTCCTCTGGGCTGTGGTAATAAATTACCATAAACTGGGTGGCTTAGAATGATGGAAATTGATTGCCACCACTCTAGAGGCCAGAAATCCATCCACCAAGGTGTTTGCAGGCCCGTGTGTCCTTTAAGGACATTAAAGAAGGACCTTTAAAGATGGACCTCCTTGGTCCATCCAGCTTCTGGGAGCTGTGGGTCACCCTGGCTGCTCACTGGCTTGTAGATAGGTCACTCTAGTCACTGTCTGCATCATCACAGGTTCTCCCTCCCTTTTTGCCTGTGTCTCTAGATTTCATAAGACACCAGGTACAGGGGCTGGGACCCACTCCAGTCTTCTGGACCCTCCTCTGGTCATATCCAAGTAGAGTTCAGTCACAACAGAGTGTAGACTCCAACATCTGTTGGGGAATAAGGCACAGTCCAACCCATAGGACTAAGTGGAATTTA
>PVKN010002484.1:0-42235 GCA_004027915.1 Capromys pilorides | reverse complement strand
CCCCCCCCCCCCCCCCCCCACTACAGGCTCGAAGTCTTTACTAACTCTTCCTGTTTCCCCAAGATCTTCAGAGCGTCCACCCTTTGGCCGGGAGCTGAGATCGCCATTTCTAATAAGGGCATCGCACCTGGACACTGGGGAGACGTCAAATGTGGCAAACTGCACGGTTAGCACGGTTAGGCTTTCCGGGTAGGATTCTGTCACTCCACGCCCTGGGCAGTGGGTTGGTCTTTAAAATCGTCATTTGGGACGTGCTCCCTCACCCCTGCGCACTCTTTCAGCTTCGTCGCTTAGCCACGGACAGTGGCCGGCAGTTGCGAAGTGCGGGCTGAGAAGAGCACCCGGGCGCGGTAGAGCCCCGAGCCTGCCTTGGCCCAAGGTCCGACCCGCTCTCGGCCTATCGCCGCGGTGGGAGCAGAGGCCGGGAGGAGCGGGAAGCTGGGAGGGGCGAGCTGACCGGGTCCTAAACCGCGTGCCCGCGCCTCTCCTCCCCCCTCGGGCGCAGCGGCAGGAGGCGGGCAGGGACTCGCTGAGCCCGGCCCCCGCCCTGCCGAGCCCCGCCCGGCGCGCGTTATCCGCGGGGGTGGGCGGCCTCGCCTGGAAGGCGCCCTGGCGATTGGCGACTCGGGGAGGAGACGCGAGGAAAAGTCGAATAAGAGGGCGCGACGTCAGACCTGAGATTTAGGGAAGGGCAAGGGAGGGGTGGAAGGGCGGGGACGGACAAACAGACTAGGACACACACCCCCGCGCAGCTCCCTAAGTGTCCACAACTTTAGGCAGCCCGAATCCTCGGCACGGAGAGCAGGAAGGTGGAAGAAAGAGTACTGGGAGTAGAGAGAGGGGCGGAAAAGAGGCGTGAAAGAAGAAAAAGTGAAGAGAACAAAAAAGAGGACAAAAGGCAATAGTGAGAAAGTGGGCGAAGAAGAAAAGAGGAGAGTTTCCTAGTGTCCAGGACGGGGACAGCTCCCGAGGAGCGGAAGCGATTCTGGGGGGGAAGAGAGACGCAGCGAGGGGAGGGGAGAGGAAGGGAGAGGAGGGGGCGTGAAAAGTAGAGAAGGGCGAAAGGAAGCGAGGCGCGACACTGCTGGGGAGAGGAGGGCAGTGCGGAGCGCGGCGCTGGCACAGGCCGTCCGGCTGCGGAGAGGAGGGAGCGCAGCGCAGAGAGGAGGGGCTAGCGGCCCCGTGGAAATGTCAATCAGAGCCCGGAGCCCGGGGAATCTCCGCCAATCTGTTCGGACCTGACCTGGCTCCTCGCCGCCGCCGCCGCCGCCGCCGCCGCCGCGGAGCAGATCAATAGGCAAACGCTGAGAGCCGCGCAGCGCGGGAGGCAGAGCGGCCCAAGCGCGGCCCAGCCCCCGATGCGCGGAGCCCGCCGGCGGCGCTGAGCAGGGCGGCCCCGGGGGCCGGGCCCCCTCTCCGTCGGTGCCCCGCGGGCCACCATGTCCTTCCCCCAGCTCGGATACCAGTACATCCGCCCGCTCTACCCGCCGGAGCGCTCTGCCGGCGGGGGCAGCAGCGCGGGGGCCCGAGGCGGCCCGGGAGCCGGAGCCTCGGAGCTGGCGGCCTCCGGGTCCCTTTCCAACATGCTCTCGTCCGTGTACGGGGCGCCCTATGCCGCGGCGGCAGCGGCCGCAGCGGCTGCCCAAAGCTACGGCGCCTTCCTGCCCTACGCCACGGAGCTGCCCATCTTCCCGCAGCTGGTAAGAGCCGGACGAATCCGGGAAGGAGGGGTTAGAGCTGGGGCGCTGGGCGAGGTGAGCGTGCGGGAGTAGAGTCTGCGGGTCGGGGCCAAGAGGTTGGAGGCAGCGACGGCTGAAGCTCACCCGCGCTCCCACCACGCGTGTCCCCTTCCTTTCCCGTATGCATACAGGGCGCGCAGTATGAGCTGAAAGACAGTCCAGGAGTGCAGCATCCGGCCGCGGCCACGGCGTTTCCGCACCCGCACCCGGCCTTCTACCCCTACGGCCAGTACCAGTTCGGGGACCCATCCCGTCCCAAGAACGCCACCCGGGAGAGCACCAGCACGCTCAAGGCCTGGCTCAACGAGCACCGCAAGAACCCCTACCCCACCAAGGGCGAGAAGATCATGCTGGCCATCATCACCAAGATGACCCTCACCCAGGTGTCCACCTGGTTCGCCAACGCGCGCCGGCGCCTCAAGAAGGAGAACAAGATGACGTGGGCGCCCCGCAGCCGCACCGACGAGGAAGGCAACGCTTATGGGAGCGAGAGGGAGGAGGAAGACGAGGAAGAGGACGAGGAGGATGGCAAACGCGAGCTGGAACTGGAGGAGGAGCTCGCGGGGGAGGAGGAGGACACGGGGGGCGAGGGCCTGGCAGACGACGAGGACGAGGAGATCGATTTGGAAAATTTAGATGGCTCAGCTGCCGGGCCTGAGATGGTCTTGTCTGGGGCGGTTCGGAGGGACGGTGACCTCGGTTTGGGACCCGTTTCGGACTCCAAAAATAGCGACTCTGAAGACAGCTCCGAGGGGTTGGAGGAGCGGCCGCTGCCCGTCCTGAGCCTGGCCCCACCACCACCGCAGGTAGCCGCAGCTCCACCGTCTCCGCCCTCGCCTCCCCCTGGCTTGGACCCCTGCGTTCCAGCACCTGCTCCTTCCTCCACCATGCAGAAACCCAAAATCTGGTCCCTGGCCGAAACAGCCACAAGCCCAGACAACCCGCGCCGCTCGCCTCCCGGAGCAGGGGGCTCTCCTCCCGGAGCGGCCGTCGCGCCCCCAGCCCTGCAGCTCTCTCCCGCCGTCGCTGCCGCCGCCGCTCACAGACTCGTCTCGGCGCCCCTGGGCAAATTCCCTGCTTGGACCCACCGGCCCTTCCCAGGTCCGCCGCCTGGCCCGCGCCCGCACCCGCTCTCCCTGCTTAGCTCGGCCCCTCAGCACCAGTTGGGACTCCCCGGAGCTGCGGGCCACCCGGCAGCGGCCGCCTACGCTAGACCCTCGGAGGCGGAGGGTGGAGCAGGTGATTGCAGCCCTAGGGGCGCAGAGGGAGGAGGTCGGGGTCGCGCTCGGACTGCGGGAGCGGACCAGAGCTTTGCTCTCCGCTACTGCGACCGGTGCCGAGCCGAGCTTTCTAAAGGCCCTCCTGTTTCTTCCTTCGCTCTCTCCAGATCGCTGTAGTGCCTTGGAAGTGGAGAAAAAGTTACTCAAGACAGCTTTCCAGCCGGTGCCCAGGCGGTAAGACGCCTTGGGGAAGGGGCGGGAGACGGGGCAGGAGGGAGCAGCAGGAATGAAAAGCCAAACCCAGCCCGGATCTTTGCCCCGAGGAGGAACTGGGCTGGGAAGCAGTTTTAAACGGGGAACAAAACTCACTCCATCACTTCTTGCGACCCAGAAACTACTTGCTCTCCCTCCCGAGCCTGCCTGGCCCAAGTGGCCCTGAAGCAAGTGGCTGCTCTGTGATGCCCACCACCTTCCGGCCCCGACCTCGGCCCCGAAGCCACCTGCCCGTCCTGTGGTTAAACCTCAGCGCGAACATACATCCACACCTGAGCACTCTTTTGCCTTGAGAGGCTTCCTTGCCCCTGGTCCCTTCTCAGGGAGGGTCTCCAGGCCCTAGGAGGCTCGGCCTCCCTAAATCTCACCTTCTTTGTTACCACTGTCTCTCTCTTCCAGGGCCCAGAACCACCTGGACGCTGCTCTGGTCTTATCGGCTCTCTCCTCATCCTAGTTTTGTTTTTTTTTAAGTTTTTAAATCATTGTAATAATTGTAAAGAAAAAAAAAACACCAAATCCCTCTGTATAGTTAACGACTTATAAGCATGTCCGTGTATGAATACCTAAAAAGAAAATTTACTTAAAAAGAAAGAAAAGAAATAAAACCAGTCCCCCTCAGATCTCCCCAAGTCGCTTCTGTGCCACCCCACATTCGCTGCGATTGTGAGGTGTGTTTGTTCACTTGATGGGGAGGGGGTCGGTAAGAATAAGCATATCTGAAATCTTTGTATATACAGATAAATGTACATATGTGTGAACCGAATTGTACAAGAAAGTATCTATTTTTGGCTAAATAAATGAGCTGTTGCCACTTTGACTATACAAGCGGCCTGTCCGCCCTGGGAAGGCTCTGTTTGGTGGTTCTTTGGTTTTGGTTTCTGTTGTCCCTAACCCCAGTAGAATTTCCCAAACCGTTTTTGAAAGAACGGGTGAGACCCGATCCTGTGGTGGGAGCCAGCAGTGTCTTAGGAGACACCAGAGGCAGGACTGAGGTGGCCCTCGGGATGAAGCAGTGCAGCAGTTCATCTGTCTCAGAAATGAGGCAGAGACTGGTGGGAAATCTGAGCGCGATTCCCTGCTAGGAGCTGAGAACCCGGGGCCCACACCTCGGGCCATCCGAGGGAGCCACTGCGAGGCTTTGGGGCCGCAGCAGACGGACTTAGGGGAGCGCCTGGGCACGGACGCTGTACAGGGGAGCTTCTCCCCACCACGCTCGGCTCCCACTTTTGACGTGCTCCCCTGAGGTCTTCCCAGTCTTGAGTAAAAGGGGCTGTTCAGGCCCAGCTTGTCCTTTCCACCCTCGCTGCACCCTGGCCGTGAGGGAGACACGGGCCGAGAGGAGCCTGGGAGACCATCCTTCCCGATGAGAGCCGTGCGCACGGTGTAGCGAGAGGTAAAGGGCTCTCCCCGCGTGCCCGCCTGCCCTTGAAGGGGCAGCTCCGCGCCGCCGGCTTGGTGAGGTCTGCCTGCACCTTCGCAGCCGGGACTCGAGCAGCATGCGGGCGGGGGAAGGCCGGCCAGGGGAGGGAACAGGGAAAATTGGGGCTGGAGCTCCCTCTACAGGACGAAAGGGACTCTCAGCGCCTGGCCTCCGCGGCCTCTGCAGCCAGACTTCGCGGATCAGCGTCATGCTGTCCTCGTTCCTCCTCACTCCTCTTTCACTGAGCCTGCCAGTCCTGCCCACGTTGGCTTGAAGACGTTGTGGAGGGCGCCTGCAACAGTGACGCCCTGGGGTGCCAAACGAAGGCGTCTTTTTGCATCCTTTTTCCTCAGTTAGGAAGTAGCCTGACATCTAGCATCTTGTGTGCTGCCAGGAGGTGTGGCAAGAGCTCGCACACCCGAAGCGTTGGAGCAAGGCACAAGTAATCCCTTGCACTTTCCAAGCTTGGAGGCAGCTGGGCAATCTAACAAGGACAGGCCAACGTAGGCAGAGCTGCCAACGCTGTGGCCCTAGGGGCGTGCACAAAGATTGGGGCCTTTGCAATGTGGCCAGTGGTGAGTGACAATGGGGTATCAGCCTGTGGGTCCCTGGCATGCTCAGGGATGGTAACATGGAGACAGACCCTTGGCAAGGGCATCCTGCAGCCGGGCTCCTGCTTCTTTGGTCCCTTCCCAGTCGCAGGTAACCCTGGGAGGACCTCACCTCTCCCTGCTTGTTGTTAATGATGTCCTTGGAGTTCTGCTCCATCCCAGGTCGCAAGTGCAGACAGAAATTTCACTGCACCCATGCACACAGTGGAGCTGGTTCTGCCCATGGTAGGAGGTTTTCAACTGTCACCACCAGGACCCTGAGGCCGAGACTCTGGGACCAAATCAGGCTTCTGGCTAGACAGGTGATCATTTTGACAAGAGCTGCACCCCAGACAGTCCCCAGGGCAGCCTCACAGACTTCCCTGGGGCTCACACCCAGCTTTCCCAGGTACCTTCTGTGAAACTCTGGCCAGATAATTAAATTCTCTGTGGCCTTACTTTCTCTTCTAAAGGGTGGGATCAGGCTGCTTGCCCGGCAGGTGATGGTAGTGACCATGAGAACAAAGCACCCTCCATGCTGATTCTGTTACAACCTTCTGGATCCCAAGCCCCATCCATCGCACATGCTCCCAGTAGCTTTCTGTTAGCTAGAAAGGTGAGGGGTCTGCCTGGGGGCAGCTCAGGACCTTCTGTAAACCTAGACTGACCTGGAGAGAAGGCCGTCATGTCCCAGAAGTTAGGCAGCCTGTCCTCACCAAGCCACCCACCCCGGAAGGGGATGGACATGCAGAGGCAAGTGTGAGCTTGGAGAGGGCAGATGAAGGTCTCAGGCTCTTGCCAGGGCACACTGCGGTTGAGTCAGCTTCTCCAACCATCACATTCCAGGAATAACGATCCTTGCAGGAGATCAAATCTACCCCAATGCAAGAGCAGCAAATGTAGGTACCAGGGGAGAGCTGGCATAAATCTAGGGGTGACTTGACTAGGGGATGTCTTCTTTTATTGCATGCAGTACTTGGATTCTTCAAATGGCCATAAGTTGATCCCAAAGCCATCTTATCAAAATAAAATAGTCTCAGCTTTCCAGCAAAGGAAGAGCGGGCAGCTTCTCTGTGTGATTCTTGCATCTCACCAGGGACAGCAGCCTCATTTTCTGTTTTCCCAGGATCTCCCCCTCAATCCTCACCTTCTTGGGGACCCCAAGAATTTCCCCCATCCCTTATTGTTGGTCTTTAAAGTATAAAAGGAAAGTAGTGGGAAGGGAGAATGATATGGGTATATTTGGCCCTGATTAAGCCTTAATTAGAAATAAAATATGTCAATCACCCGCCAGGAAGGGGTTTCTGCTGTCGGGGTTGGTTATGCAAAGCACTGGAGGTGTATAGGGATAATCAATTAGGTCAGAGGAAGGAGTGTGCTGCACTGCTTTCCTCATTATCTGCACAGAGCTGGGGAAGGAAGGAACCACATCACAGGGCCAGGGAGCCACAGGAAAAGAAAGGAATCTCCCTAAGTGACCATCCACCTCAGGGACAGGGTGTTAATGGTTTCCAGTTGAATTCATTTTCAGGACAACGAGAAAGAGAACAAGTGCCATGGAAGGGGCTGGGCATGGAGAAGCACTCCCCTGCCAGGTGAGGAGTAAGGAGGTGGCAGTCCTATCTACTGGGCTGGTATTCTCAGGTGTCTTGGAGCCCATGGAAGCCCAAGCCCCCACTATTTATGAAAGTTAGCCAGAATAATTAAATGCTTGTATGGGAAAGAAGTGGACCTCGTTTTCTATTTGTTTGTTTGGTTGGTTTGGTTTCCTGAGAATGTCAGTGGCACGACTTAGGCCTAAATGTTCCTATCTTTATGGAAATGTACTCTAAATTCTAGAATTCTTGACTGCAGGTTCTCACTCTCCTAGCCATCAAAAACAGGTAATCACTGGATACAGATGTGTAAAATGTATGCCTGTGTTCTGCACTTCCTTTAATGTGAGTAGGAATAAGTCTCATCCTCTCTCTAGGCCTTTGCAGCATCCTGAAAATAGAGAAGGTGTATTAGATGAATTTACACAAACATTCATACAAATCCAATAGTTTCCAGGATCAGGCATGAAGAAAAGTATGTTTAAAGATCTTTGTGCAGGTTTAGGGGCCTTCTATGCTCTCTCGATACTCCTCTTGGTTATAATTGACCACTGTCATCTGACTCAGCAAACCAACCTAACTGCATTAAAAATGCCACCTGTTGTGTGACCATCATAGCTTGTATGTGGCTCCTGCTTCTCCAAGGAAGCCAAAGTCCTCCTGAAGCCCTTCTCTGAGCAAGTGGGAAACCACTCAAGCAGATCAGTTTCTCTGGGAGGGCATGGCTGGGAACAGAGTAGGGGTCCTCAGCTAGGCAATTCTGTCTCCCCTTTCACCCTGGATACATGTAGCAATGTCTAGAGCTAACCAGCATTAGGATACCACTAACATCTCCTAGGTACAAGCCAGGGACACTGCTAAAGGTCCAAGAAGACACCAGCAGTGTTCCACCACAGAGAATGACCTGAACCGGCAAGCACTTTGAACACACCAGATCTCACCAGCCATCATGTCATGTTGGGGAGTACTCCAGCTTGAAAGTCATCTAGCCTATGATATCAGTCGTGCTGAGGCTGAAGAACTCTGGACTTGAGGAGGGAGAGGTGTCTGGGATGATCATAGCAAGGGTTTTCTCCCAGAATCTACAGCTTTGTTGAGAGAAATATTAAAATAGGTTGCTAAGCGGAGCATTTTTGTTCTTTAAAATCTTGGCCTTAGAATGAGGAAGTGAGGGTGAGAGACAGCCAACAGGAAACTCTTCAAGCCTGGGAAAACAACAGAATGGATCTCACATGAGGTCTGTTGGGGGAACTTTCTCAAGGTGAAGGTGAAAGGGAGAGAGTGAACTCCAAAGAGGACTGTGTCTACACAGTTGGGACATTTTCCCTTGGATGTGGACTTCAGGGGTCGGTGACAGGAATGTTCTGGAAGATTGGAGTCCAGTTGTTGTTTGCATCCTAGTTACCTCCAGCAGCAGGCTGCCTGCTGCCAGCTTTCTTGTGCGCATTAATGGGTCTGTTTATGTACTTGCTTGCTCGCTTTAACCGAGTTGTGTGTGCATGCTTGCATGCATGCATACGTGCTCGTGTGTGTGTGTGTGTGTGTTGGGGAGCAGGAGAGAGACAAAGGCGGGGGCAGGTCTGATCAACCAGCCTGGCCAGGAAGGCCAGCAAGGCTGTGATTTCATGGCTTTTGTGCAGTGGTGAGCCCTGCATTCTCTCACTGCACTGGGCCGCTAACAAGTGGCCCGCAGCCCTCCGGGCCTTTGGAGTGCACTCATCTGGCAGATTGCGCTTCTCTCAGCCGCTCAGATTTATTTTGCCAAAGTTACAGGGCAATTATGGAAATGCGCCCTTTGAAGCTGGGCTGATTTCTCTTTATTTTCTTCTCCCTGATAAAGCAGCAAAGCAGAGCTTCCCTGCCTCTTGTGGTTCTCTCTCTCTCTCTCTCTCTCTCTCTCTCTCTCTCTCTCTCTCTCTCTCCCCCTTAGATACTGGGAGTTTCCAAAGATAATGTAAAAAAAATTTTTTTACATGGTGGTAAAAGTGTGTGCAGATTAAAATAATGTTACTATTAGCACAATGTTATTTTGTTATATTTTTAAATGGGATTTTGATGGCCAGGAGGGGAGAACTGGATTCATGCTAGCGGGAGGCAGAGGCGCCCTCCCTGGATGGTGGGTCTCTGGAATGCTCACCAAGCTGGGGCCTATGGAGGGGGAGGCCCATGCAGCCCTCTGCTGTACCCCTGCAGTCAGCTCCACACAGCCAGCCGTCGAGCTTTGTTCCTTTACCTCACACCTCGAGAGTACGAGGTCCACACTCAACAGAGCCGTGCCGTGGGTTCTGCACATTATTTATCTCCATAGCACAGAATCTGGAGGCTCCATGTCACCCAGCCCCACGTGATTCTTTCCTCTGGTCCCACTTTTTGGGCACTGGGGTATCAAGGAAAAATACCTGAAACCAGGCGGTGTAGACCTGGAAGCTGTTGAGGTCTGTGGAGAAGAGTCAGCAGGCTGGACCGCCTAATGGAAGAAAGACTCAGTATCTATCTGTTAGGGTGGCTTTGAAGTTCTCTCTGTCCATATTTTTGGCTTGCTCCTGTCTTCCCCCTATCCAGTCTTGAGAGTGAGTGGTTCAGGACTGTACACAAACACTGACAGGAAGTTTTGCCCCTTCAGCAGATGGTGTGAGCCTCCATGGCCTGTCAAGGCCATTTTAGCTCCTACTTCCTTGCCCTGTTTTAAATAAATAAAATAAAATGGAGTTGCATATGTGCTTATGGAGCTAAGTGCTAAGCACTTTTCCTGCATTTTATTTCTTGTTCACACCTTCCTAGGAGAAGAGGCCACTTTTTTTTTTTTTTAATGTAATTGGTTGTTGGTGCAGGGTCTTACTACACAGCTCATATTCCTGGAGATCCTCTTGCTTTCAGCCTCCCCAGCTCTAAGATTACAAGTGTGCACCACTACACCAGGCTCAGGCTGGGGTTGTGGCTAGCACAGCATGTGGTGCTGGGGATCGAACCACAGTCCCTGTGCTTGCCTAAGCTTGCCTAAGTGGGTGCTTTAGTCTGCTGAGCTATCTCACTGGCCCAAGAAGCCATTGTTATCTCTCTCACAAATAAGGAACTAGAGCCTAGAGAAAAGAACAGAGGGGTTGGAGGATATTGAGAAACTTCTAGAAGCATGGTACAATATCCACTCCATAGAGTGGAAGAAGAAAAGGGAAGTAGGCTCCATATAGCATGCTATGTTTGTTTGTGTGAGACACTCATAAGAGTGGTTATCTCAGGGGAAGGATCTGTTAGGTTGGGATCCACTGCAGAAGGAATGCCCCCTTTGGGCTATGTTAATGTACTAGCTCTACAAAATCCTTTTTCTCTTGTTTTGAAGTAACTAAAATGCCTGTGGGAGAAGAAAGAGACAGGCAGATACTAATTTCTCTAGCATTAAAAATGATTCATTCAGTGGACACCCACAGATACTTGCTGTTAGCTTATCCTGTAACAAAATACTGAGGTTGAATTACTTAAAAGGAAGAGAGATTTATTTTAGCTCCTGGTTTCAGAGATCCAACCCATAATGGCTTGGTGCCATCGCTTTGTGGCAGCCTATCACAGTGGGCTCAGAGGGTCGAACAGAGCTGCACACCTCATGGCAACAGGAAGGTCAAGCCCGCAGGGATCTCTCTTCCTCTCATCAGGCCTCACCTCTAAAAACTCTGCCAGCTCTCTGTGGTGCCATTAACTGAGGATCAAACTTTTAATCCATGAACGTTTGTGGGGATGCTTAAGATCCAAACCCTAAATCTCAGAAAGCATTTGTGTGTGCTGGGCAACACACCTCACATGCAGCAGTTCAAGAAGCAGGACTCAGATGCTCTCAGTTCAAATCCTGGCTCCATCATTCCCTAATCGTGTGACCTTGGAGAACTACCTTGACACTCTGAGATTTGCTCCACCCTTACACAGGAAGAGTAATTATTATAGTACCTTCCTCCCAGACCATTAAGAGAATTATACAAGTTGATCAGTACTAAGAACAATGAATCCTGCATAATGATTTGCTTTGTGCATAATAATGACCTAATAAACTATATTTGTTAATCATTGGCCACCTTAGGTGATAGGTATTGTTGACTTCATTTTATAGATAGGTAAATCTGGGTTCAGCAGAGCCAGGATGTGGTAGAGCCAATAGTCAGACTCAGGTCAGACCCCAGGCACACGCCATGTATTTTTCCATACTGGGCTCTCCCACCATGTCAACAGTCTGCATTTGGAGTGCAAGGCCCTGCCTCCTTCTCATGAACTCTGCTACTTGACCTACTTGATGCTTCTGGGCCTGACCCTCTTGCATGGGCCAAGATCATAGACAGCTGTAGGCTGGACAGGTTCTCTCTGCATCCCACCCACTCCACTGTGGCCATGACAGAGGCGTAGTCATCAGTTTACTATGATGTGCTCTCGTTTTGCTTTTCATTTTGTTTGTGATACTGGGATTGAACCCAGGGTCTTCACAGCTCATTATATCCTCAATATTCTTTTCTTTCTTTTTTTTTTTTTCTTTTTTGAGACTATGTAAGTTGCTAAATATCTCAGGCTGGGCTTGAATTTACAAGAGTTTTGGAATTACAGTTATGCCACTGGGCATGGTTTTATTTGTTAATAAGTACAGGACAGGGTGAGGATCTCTGTCCCTTTATGAATTCCTCCTCATGTTCAGTTCCAGTGGAAAGATCTTCATTCCAGAGTGTATACATCAAGGTTTTGCTGTGCAAAGCCATCCACATCAGCAGGAAAAAGCCTGCTCCTACTTCTTCATCTTTTCCACTCCATATGTGGCCCCTGGACCACCATCAGCAGCCCAGAGTTTGTCACAAACACCGACAATTGAGTCTCCAGATGCATGTCTTCCTTTTTGATGGAATGTGAGGGACACAGCTGTAGATTAAAGTTGGAGGTGCCCTGTCCTCAGGATGCCCCAGTGAAACATGTGCCCCACCCCCGGATGGAACCAGAACTGTCTTTGAGACTTGGGCCCCCACAGGAAACGCAGGTGGAGCTAGGGGTGCTGGGGGGGGACAAGGAGTGATGGAGGTCAAGGGGAAGGTGACAAGCACCAACAGATTGGGCAGGACCAAGATGCCTTTTGCCTCATTTGCCACCTCTAAATGTGCTTATTTTTGGCTGTGAGGAACACTGGGGAGGAAGGAAAGAAGGAGGAAAAGAGGGAAGGGGAGAGGAAGAAAGGGAAACGGAGAGTAAGAAAGAAAAAGTGAAAGAGGAAAAGAGGGGGACTGATCATTTGAAATGATACATAATAAGTCAGACCCCAAGAAGGCAAAGACTATTCCACTCACTTCTTTATATACATTCATTGTTATATTTTCTTAGTTTATTGGGAACAAAGTATTCAATAATAGATAACAATAACAATAAAAATAATGTGTTGCATTTTCTGGATTAAAAGATAAAACAAGATGCTATAAGCATGCAATAAAAAGGAGTCTAACCTAGATTTGGGGTGGGGTGAGAAAGGCTGCACCACAGATAGGGCTTGTACTCCATGTGCTGGTTTCCCAGGGGCACAGGCACAGCAGGAAACTGGTAGATTCTAGACCTGTGGCACCTAATCCGATAGCCATTAACTATCCACAGCTACATGACTGGGGCAAAGTGAGACACGAATAAATCCAAAATATACTTTAGAATTCAAAGATCTAGTGTATTTGGGGAAAAAGGAATACAAAATAACCTAATAATTTTATTTATTTATATTTTATTTATTATTTATTTATTATTTATTTTTATTTATTTATTTATTTATTTATTTATTTTTGCGGGACCAGGGCTCGAACTCACCACCTTGCACTCGCCAGGCAGGCACTTGTGTCGCGGAGCTATCTCCCTGGCCCCTAATTTTATGTTTTTATATATGGAAATAATACTTAGGACACATCTTGGTAACTAAGATATTTTATTAAACTCAATTTTACCTTTTACGTCTTAATACACTGATTAAGTTTGTGACATAAATGACTCTCACTTATTTTTTATGGGCAGTGCCACGCTCAGGACCCTGGGATTCTAGAAGCTGCGTTCCAGTGCCGCTGCCTGCCAGCCTCGGCCCACTGAGCTATCACCTGAGATGCTCTGAGCCTCACTGTCCACCTCCCCACCATCCAGCACCTACTGAGCAGACTGATGAGGTTGAGCACACACAGGAATTCATTCCATTTCCATAAGGACCTAGGAGATAGTTACTGCTGGTCTCCCATTTTGCAGCTGATGCTCAGTGAGATGTGATTCACTCAATCTATATCCCCCAAGAAAAGTAAGGGGGGGACAGAATTTGGGCCAGGCCATGTGCTTCCAGGGCCTCTGTTTCAAAATTTCTGCACTGCTGAGAATGTAGCTGTGGTATCTCCTCCACAGGACCACAAATGTGTTAGTCAGCACCATGGCAGTATTACAAATGCCCAAGACAATCAGCATAGAGTGAGAAAAGATTTTTGTGCTTCATAGTTTTGGAGGTTTCTATCCATGATCAGCCAGCATCATCACCTTTAGGGCTATGGTCAGGAACCCATGTTAAAACAGAACCACTCTTTGAAGGCTGGAACACAAAGGAAAGAGGAGTCTGCAGTCTCACTGCGCCCTTGAGGGACATAGCCCCAATGACCTGAAGGCCTCCTATTACAGCCACCTAGTGCAAGTTTCCCTGCCTCTCATAGTGCCATTCTGGGGACAAAGCCATCACTATTATAGCATACAGAAGGTTTTCACTGAGGTAAGAATTTATGAGGGCCCTCGGCATAGCACCTGCGCCACATTAGTGCTCAGGGAGGGATCGTGACCTTCACAAAGACATTTCACCAAAAATAATAATTAAAATACTACTACTACTACTACTAATAATAATAATAATAATAATAATAACCAAATAATGGTTTATTCTAGCAGGGGTCACACATTAAGACACTACATTAAACATCTATAGTTACACATCGAAGTATCCCAAATCCTAGTGGGATAAAACAACAAACAGCATTTAATCTTAGTTTCTATGCATTGGAAATTCGAGGGTAGCTTAATCAGGTTGTTCTGGCTCAGAGTTTTCCTGAAAATGAGTTTATTCATCCTTTTAGTTGAAGAAAACAAAGGAAGAATAAATAATACTTAATATCTAGCCTTCATTGAGCATGTATCATGTGCTAAGCCTACGCTTTAACTCAATCCTCACACTGAATGTAAGGTGCTTTTTTTTTTTTTTTTTTTTCAGCAGGATTGGGGTTCGAACTCATGATCTTACACTTGCCAGGCAGGCACTTGTGCCACGGAGCTATCTCCCCAGCCCCTAGGTACCAAATGTAAAGCAGAAAGCAGCCCAGGATCTGAGAGCACCGTCAGTACTTCCTTGTTCCTTCCAGGTTTGATTCAGCGTTCATCTTCTCTCAGACTTCCCTGGATGACAGTCACCAAAACGTCTGTGGCCATCGCCTTAGAGCTGGTAATCTCAAAGGAAAGAAGTAATGTTTTTCTTTGTTCAGTGTCTATTGTCGAATCCCAACAAAGCCCTCTGATTGGTTCAGCTTGGGTCATGTGTTCATGGAGGCAACAATCACAATGGCCATGGGGAGTGGCAAGAGGAAGCATTTCCTTGGAGAAAATAAGGGTGCTTAAACCACCAGAAATGCATGATGATCTTGATCATGGGTGTCTATTCTGCTGCAGAAAGAGAGTGTAGTGAAGAGCCGAGGGAAAAGATCTACGATGAGATTGGGAGGAAAGTGTGAAGGGGACATAGTCATCTCACCAAAGACAGCTATGCAGGGATGGGTAAGGAGCAAAGGCTGAAACCAAAACTGGTCAACTTCACCACACTAAAGTCTCTGTCAAATCGCACACTGGGATGGACGTGGAATGTGCCACAGCTTCCCTAGATTGCACATCATTATAGCTCTAGAAGAGACCCATACTCTGAGGAGCTGAGGTCAGAGTAGCTGTCCACAGGAGTTTAGTGTATCTTAAGTATATAGGAAACTTCCTCTTCTTCCACAAAGTTCTTCTGCTGGTCTTATAGTAAATCCAGTTTTCCTTAAAATAGCTGCAGACAAAATAGATAGTTTCAGGCCCTATTGATACTTGCTGTGATGCTGTTAGGCACCATGGAGCTCTTAGTGCATTGGTTCCAGAAGCTTGGGCACAGGCAGTGGGCAAACACTGGAGGTAGCAAAGTTAAGTAGGACCATGATGGAGGGGGAGAGTCTCGGGAAACCCACGTTTTGCTTCAAATTACTAGAACTTCAGAACTTAACATTTTCCCTGTACTTCACTGTCCCTCCAGCTCTCTTTCTCCTTCACATTTGCATCTGAGCACTGATATGTGTGGGTGCTGGGGACTGGCTTGGCACTCGTGAAGTATCAGTACATATTCAGTAAATAGGCAACAAAAGTATTGCCACTTTGGAGTTCAACAATGAAGTTAAACTTTTCCTGAAGATATCCTTTAGCTGTTTAGAAAGACCACTTGCAAATGTTTTATGAAATAAGGACAACTCAATGTTATAGTTACAAAAATGATTTTATTAAAATAGTTTAAGAGTTATTAAATATTATTAACAATTCAAATTCAATTATAAAAATGAAAAAATTATAAAAATGGATTAATTACAGAAGAGAGTAGTTGCCCTGTGTCAGGTTTGCTGTATGACAAGGAATTGGCATCGTGATTTCACATGCAAAGATAGCACAGGAGTGTGCTTTGAACCAGCAGTCGCTCTATTTTTAGTTGTCGGGTAACCTCTTCTGCCACACCTGAGCACTTTAAATATATACTCAGCCACTTCTGATTCCCACAGAAATATTAAGGCACAGTTGGGGCCATTTATGACGTCAGTCAGTGAGGTTTGGCCTGGATTATGTGTCATGTGCGCTCCATAATTTTCCTAAGATGCTCCTTTTGATTTTGTCCATATAGCACTCATGCCAACAGGTCTCCACCCCAGATCTGTCCTCCCAGGAGGGCCCCTGACCTTTTGTGTCCTGGAATACATCAGAAGAACAGGATGGCATGGCCCAGCTGGAAATAGTACTTGGGAAGAGGCCACCAACTTGACTGCTTGCTCTACAGCACGCACGAGAGCCATTGCCAAAAATATAATTATCCAGAAATGTGGAATCAAGACGCTGCAGGAGAGAGGGGCTCAGCAGAGTGGATGGGGGAGGGAGGGGACAGAAGTCTGGTGCAAGCAGAGCTGGAGCTAACAGGCAGGCATAGGACTTCGCAGTGGCCCAGGGGGCTTCCACTTGGGAATAGTAGGCTCCAGGAAGACTGATCAGCAAAGCCTGAAAGTCAAGACACTGCTCAACCTCCCATGAAAGAGAAAGGTCCTCTATCCTGAAAATACTCATTGTGCAAAAGGAGAGTCAGGCCATCTCCCCAGAGAGACACAGAGTGGAGATTCATCCAGATCTCTTCTGTTCATTCTGTGCGACTCAAACCTCTAATATCCACAAATGGTCCCCAGGACATTTGTGATAGGAGCAAAAGATGGATGACAGGTTGGTCAGTGTAGAAACCACAGTGGAATAATCTTTCCCTGCTACCTCTGAGGTCTTTGGTTTAGAGGCTCCTGAGCACCCGCTGTGTTCATTCTGAGTCAACATGCACTATTCTCCCTGTCCTCACTGGTGTGATAGTTCCACAAGAAATGCCATTTCTCCTTGCACTAGTCGTACTGCCCCTGGAGGTACATGACATGCTTATTAGTAACAAGTTATGAAACATCTATAAATTGATATCAGCACTTTCACTCCTGAGAATGTGTCATAAAACACCTACATATAAGTGTGAGACTTAAAAGATTTAGTATCTGAAACTAAACAGGACCACAACTAGTAGGGTCCTGAGGCCTCCAGTTATACCAGGCATTGATGAATAAGCTCATGAGAAATAGAAATGTCCAGAAAGCCCAAGAGAAAAGCCAGAGCAGGAAAGGGGATACGGGATCTCAAAACAGCACAAATCAGCCTCTAGAACTTTTTAAGAACAGAGATAACTGAATGTCCACATACAACAAAATGAAATGGTATCTCTTCCTCCCACCATACTCAAAAATTAACTCAAAATGCTTCATAAACTTAGCTGAAAGGGATAAAACTACAAAAATTATTAGAAAATGTAGATGCAAATTTTTGTCACTTGAGTCAGCTAAAACCTTCTGAGGCATGACATGGAAAACAGGAAAAACAAATAAAATAGATCAAAATGTAAATATGAGCTACAACAGATGTCATTAAAAAAGTAAAAGAGGGTTGGTGATATAGCTCAGTAGACTAAAGTGCATGCTTAGGCAAACTTGACCAAGCGCAGGGACTGTGGTTCAATCCCCAGCACCACATGTTGCACCAGCGCTGCCACCAGGGCAGACTGAGCTGGCCACTAAGCCCAGGCATAGTGGTGCCCGCCTGTAATCCCAGTGCTGAGGAGGCTGAAAACAGGAGAATCACTATGAGTCCAAGCTTCATAGTGAGACCTTGTGACAACCAAATACATTAAAAAATAAAATAATATGTAACAGAATGCAAACAAGATAAAGGAATTACATCTAGAATATTCAATGAACTATTACAACTCATTGATAAAATATAAATAACTCAACTTAAAATGGGAAAAGTATATGAATAGACATTTCTACGAAAATGATATACAAATGGCCAGTTAGAAAAATGCAAATCAAAACCATAGTGAGATGCCACTAAATGTCCACTTATTTGGATAGATTTTTTTTTTAAATCAGAAAATAGTAAGAGTTGACAAAAAGTAGAAAGTTTACTACCAGATATGTACTATAAGAATGAAAACACTTATCCATATAAAAGATTGATGTGTACGTAAGAATGAAAACACATAGCCACACAAATATTCATAGCAAGATTTGTTCACAATGGTAAAAGGTGGACAGAACTCTGATGTTCATCAACTGATAAATGGATAAACACTATGTGGAATCACTATGGAATAGAATAGTATTTAGTTATAAAAATCAACAAAATGGTACTACATGCTACAGCATGGATAAAACATGCTAAGTGAAAGAGACCAGTCATAAAAGATTGTTTAGCATCTAATTCTGTTCATGTGAAATGTCCACAACAGGCAAATCCATAGAGACAGAAGTAAATTAGTGGTTGCTTTGGGTCATGAAGGAGATGGGGAGTGACTTGCTAATTGGTACATGCTCTCTTTTAAGAGTGATGGGAACCTTTCAAGCCTGCTTGTGTCATATAACTCTGTGAATATGCTAAATGCCATGAACTGTATCACTCAAAAATGGATAAATTGTGTAATTTATCCAAATAAAGCTTTGGATGTGCCTCACTGGCCAGCACATAGTATCTAAAGACTCAGACACGAGCATGTACACAATACAATACACACACACACACACACACACACACACACACACATACACACACGTCAGAGATCCAGATCAACATGAATAACTATATTTCCTCAAGACGGATACTGCATAGTTTGGGCATAGAAAGTCCATTGAAAATGCTTACATGTAATTTTACCTCCTGAAAAGAAGAAGAAGCCTTTGCATCATGACATAGTTATGTTCTAGAAATTTCTTATTTGGAATGCTCCTGGAAACTGGGCCCACGTCTTCATTATTAAAGTCTTAAGACTCCAAATAGCAATATTTGAGGGAAAGCCTGGTTCTTTTTCTCCCACTGAGAGTTGATGCCTCTTGCTCCACATCAGCAAGTTGCTTTTGTCTGACTCCAACTAAGGAGAGGTGAAAGGGGAAGTTCAGGGCATTGAAGCAGTTTGTCCAGGAAGATGCAGGTTTTGGGGACCGACACCCAGGCCACTCCCTGTGCAAGGAGACTTGGGAATATTTAGATGATAGGAAGAGAAACCCCATGGTCTTATCGAGCATGATTAACTCACTGGTTAAATAAAATCCCCAGGCAGATGACATCAGGCTCAGAAAAGCAATGTAGCTTCAAGAATTTGTTACAGTGCATCTCTACTTTTTACTCTGGTGCTGCTGCTGTGGATGTCTCCCATCTGTTGAATGCTCTACTGCTGAAGAGCATAACACTCGGTTCCACAAACACACCCATTACTTTTATACTGTAAGTTTTTACTTTAGTGAAAAAGTATCTAGTTGTGAATCTCAGTAGCTGCACTGAGGGATATAGAAAACAATATTTGTGTTTACCTACTTGGTACAATGAAAGGCAAGTGTGTGCATATGTGCAAAGGTGTCAAATGAGAATTGACCCCCATGGGATGCTCCATCTAACCGGTTTTCCATATGTTTACCTAAGCATCACAAGGCTATTAAACACCCACATCACTCTAGAAGTTGTTTTAAAAATGTTTCTTTCGATTTTTCTGATAGAGATAGCCCAGTTCAGTGCAATAGCACATGGACTAAAATTTGCAAATTTTGGAGTCAAAAGTGAATCATCAGACTACTTGTGAATGGACAATGAAGATGACTCATTATAGTATAATACAAGTTTTCATAACAGAAGAGTGGTGTGGGTGGATGATGATAATGTTGATGAGCTTGACACTGACATGTAAGCGAAAGTTCCTATGAGAGTGTAATGGAGCAAGATCAACTGATACAGACACAGAGAATGCATTCCCCTTGACTCAGATGAGGAATCAAACAGTTATTTGAGTACATATTTGACCAGTTGAAGTGTTGCAAAATGATCACACAACCAAATGAAAAGATCTACTGTCAGAACTAGATCTGAAAATATAGTGAGGTTCTTGACAAGGATGAAACATCAGACAAAATACCAGCACTGCCATTCAGTGTTGCAAACTGTAACAAATGAAATGTTACAAAATTCTATGAGATAACCAAAGGCTGAAGTGCAAATAAAACCTTTAGTATGAACCATCAACCAAATTTTAAAAATGACTTTATGTCATTTTTAAATGACACTTGCTGAACTGAATGCAGAGGTAGGTCTGCTGAACTTAGTAGGGATTTATCATGGTAATCGCAGAAATGTAAAAGACTTGTGGAAAAGCAATAGGTCAAAATATAGCATAGATGCAAAGACTTATTATGCTTTCAATTGAGTAATCTATCTGAAAACTCAGCCACGAGGTCCTTATTTGTTTATTAAGGAACCAAATGACATTGCAGACAGGCACATTGCTCCCATCTCCCAAACTAATCAGAATGTGACATTCAACACTTGGTTTTCAAGTTTTCTGCTGATGCTACATTTGCTAACAGAGCACAATCAGTGCAGGAACAAAGAGAAAATTCCAAATGAAATGTTGCGATCAGAAAACAGAGAATTATATAATATAATCTTTGGATTTCAGAGAGACTTACATTGGCCTTGTATACAACAAAGAAAAAAAAAAGCTGGCATTGCTGATGTCAACATTTCACTGTGATAAAAATATTGATAAGGAAACCTTACAAAATGAAAGCCTAACATGGAAACTTCCTGCAAGAAAACAAAAAAAGCAGAGTAGATGTTGTTGATGAGCTATGCAGCAACTATGATGTTGCTTATAACACAAAGCATTGACCAAAAGTTGTGCTTTCCTCAACCCTATGTGCATGTGGAATAAATTGTTTGATAGCTTAAAAAAACATAACAAGTACAAAATGCCAGAGAATTGTTCTTAGAAGATTGGAACTAGAGCACTTAAAAGATATTTTACAGCAGAGGATAACCAAATGTTTCTTCACAGGAAACTATGCAAAAAATTTTGGACCACACATGTGAGCTGACCGGTGAGGAGGTAGACGCAGCATCACAAAGAGCTACTGCAACAATAGGAAAACCAAACAAGGTGTCAACTGCACCCTTCAAGAAAGGATAGGAAAACAAAACTTATGTGCTATCAGTGTAAGCAACACTTGTATACAGAACATACAATTTTCATGTGTGAAGACTGTTTTGGGTGTAACAACTGAAGCAAAGCTTATTTCTGTGATAGACTTCTATTGGTATATTCATTGTTGTTCAGATAGGATTTATATTGTATCTGATGCTATTGCTTGGGTTTTGTAAGTAAGTAACCAAGTGATGCAAAAATGATCATGTCTATTCTAAGAAATCATTACACATTTGCTATTTTATTTTCTTAATACCTTATTTCCCTGCTAAGTGCATATTTGACAGCATAGTAGGAAGCTCCTGACAAAACAGGAAGAGAAGAGAGGTCACAAGACTGGCCAGCTGCATAAGAGAGGAAAGCTAGGCACATGTGCTCTTAATGTAAAAGAGACATGTGCATGGAACATGCGGTTGTCATGTGTGAAAACTGTCTAGGGTGTGACAGTTGAAGCAAATATTATTTCTGTGGTAGACTTGTGTTTGTTTCAACAGTAGCTTGCATAGTTTTTGTTTCTGATGTTCTGTTAATGAATACAGAGCTGATGTGAAAATGTTCTAAGCACTTGTTCATATTCAATAGTTTATTTTATTGACATCTTATTTTCTTATTATTCAGATATGATAATTGAAGTAAATACTCTTTTGTAAAGTAATATTGGTATTTTCATTGTAGTTCACATAGGAATTTACTTCTGATGTTATCTTTTACGTTTTGTAAGCAAATATACAGCCAATGTGAAAATGTTGATGTCTACTCTAAATACACAGTAAGAATTTAACACTTTATTATATTGACATTTGTCTTAGTTACTCTTCTCTCATTGCTGGGACAAATACTCAACACTCAAAATGAGGGAAGAAAAGGTTTATTTAGCTCACAGTTACTGCAGGTTTCAGTCCATATTCAGCTGGATCCAAGGCAGAGAGGCATATGACAGAAAACAGCCTTTCATGGCGGCAGGCAAGAGCAAGAGAGAAGGGAGACCTAGCAGCTAACTTCTCTTTCTTCTTTACATTGAAATGAAAATCACCTTCCCCAGGGGAGGTGTAGCACCCATACCCACAATAATCAATTACAAGTTCCAGAAGCCGCCTAATGACTGCATGAGGCTTTGGGGGGACACCTATACACAAACCATAACAACATTTTATGTTTCTGTTAACTGTCCATTACATAATACAATAAGACCCTCCTGACTGAACAGCAAGAGCTGAAAGATGTGTAGTATGTCCTACAAAAAAACAAGAAAACAAAACACATGTGCTGATAGTGTGACACATGTGTATGGAACATGCTGTTGTCATGTCCACAGACTGCCTTGAGTGTGATAGTTGAAATAAAGATTATTTTTTTGTAGAGTACTACTGAAATTTTCATTGTAGTTCATATAGAAATTTATTTCTGTTGTTCTTTTTAAAATTTTGCACACCAAAGACCAGTTGATGTTAAACATTTTGATGTTTTTTTTTATCACCAATAAATATTAAAAATGCAATATTTTATGCTTCAATAATTTTCCTGATAAGCATTCATTATTTGACATAATAAAACTTCTAAAATAAAAATTAATAATTCATTAACAGGAGCATTCTAAAAATAAATGAGGATTGGACACACCTATGGCTATTGGCCTTTATGACAAAAAAAAATGTGTTATGCTCCAGGAAGCACCTACATGCCTGGCTCTTCTAATCCTCAAAGCTATTCAGTGAGATCAAGACTCTTATAATGGACCCTGTGAAGTGGCACCTGAAGTTCAAGGCCAGGTGAAGTTCTGAGTCTAGGTTCGCCTGACACCACCACTAATTCTTTTATTGTTTTGAAATGTGTTTGGTACACGGTCTCACTATGCAGCTGACTCATAGTGATCCTCCTGTCTCAGCCTCCCCAGCACTGGGATTATAAGCATGAGCCACCATGCCTGGTCTTGGTGTCCTGCTCCGTGCCCCCAGTGGGGGGCAGCTGGCATGGCATGTGGTTCAAGAGATCAAACCCCGGTTCTTGCGCTTGCCTAAGCAGGTGTTTAGTCTACTGAGCTATCTAGCCAGTCCCCTGCCACTAATTCTTAATTACTTATGCTTCTAAAGTAGTAGTTCTAAACACAAGCTCACACATGAAGAGGGAAGGAATGGCAGAGGAAGGGACCAGCATAGTCCTTTTGTCCTTTGGCCATTATCTTGGATCACTCTTGACACTCGTGAGAACCAACATTTGTGATACAGGATGCATATAGAGCGGCCCCCATCTCAGATAAGAACTGGAGACAGACAGGGAGCATTTTTTACCCTGAGAAGCCTCTGCACATGCTGCAAGAGACAAAGGGATCTCCCTCCAAGGTCTGGTGAGGCTCCTCCTCCCAGCCCTGAGTCCACATCAAGGCTAATAAGGCTTCTCTTCAGCAGCAACCAGACACCCCAGGGATGAGGCTGCAGCCCCACTGAGGGCCCCCTTCCCTCTCTTCCTACTCCCTACACTCCACTCAGGATCCCACCTGAGGGTAAAGGAGAAGAGCTTAAGGAATATGTCTGCCCAGCACTGCCCTGACCTGGTTGCTCCTCGGGTAATTAATACTGAGCCAGGAGGAGACTGGGGTAAGGAAGAGCACATGGCCTGGGTCAGCGGGACCCAGGTCACATCTCCACATCAACTGTCATGGGTCATCTGCTTCTCCTTTTTTCTTTTCACTATGAGGTAATTTCAGACATACTAAATTTTGCAGGAATTATACAAAGAATTCCCATAAACGTTTTATTCAGGTGTCCCACATAGAAAGATCTTACCAAGTTTTCCTTTCAATAGACATAGAAATACACATATACATACAGAGTTAGATATAAATGGTTATATACAAGTATCTATATAAAAAAATTCTTATACTGGCCATTCCATGGACGTCAGGTAACTGATTGCATATAGAGGAGCTGAGTTGGAGAGCAGCAAGAAGAACCACTGAGCGTGTGTGGCTTTGAACCTCCTCAGTTCCAACCCCAGATCTCAGTAGACGCATCACGATTCCTGCCCACTGGACTCTAAGGTTTATGTAGGGAATCTTGGCAACGAGACTGAGCTGGAACGGGATGGGTTTTTGGCTATTATGGACCACTGCCGAGTGTGTGGGTTGCTAGAAACTCTCCTGGCTTTGCTTCCCTTGAGTTTGAGAATCCTGAGATGCAGTGGATGCTGTCCGAGAGCTAGATGGGAGAACTGTATGTGGCTGCCATGTCAGAGTCAGAGTGAAGCTATCCTATGGTGAAAGAGAAGTGGAGACCACAGCCCTCCTCCTTCTTGGGGTCGTCGCCCTCGAGATGATTATCTTAGGAGTCCTTCACCTCGCCACGAATCTCCACGAAGGAGAAGTTTCTCTCGCAGCGAGAGTAGTTCTCTTTCTAGAGACAGGAGAAGAGAACAGAAGTGATTTCTTACTGTCTAGGGAGAGAAATCACAAGTCATCCCGCTCCTTCTCTCGGTCTCACAGCCGATGCAAATAGAAGTTCAGTTTGCAGGAGAAGTGGTGTACAGGAATTAACTTCACTGATGGGAGTGTGTACAGAAAATCCAAGTTTTGTTTGAGACTTCACAAGCCTGATGTGTTTTTAAGATGTTTTAGCTGTTCACCTTTGCGCCTTGAAACAGTGACAAGACGTTGTAATTCTCTCTAGTTTGAGATGGATCGTAGGAGGCATGGAATACCAAGAATTGTTACTTTACAGTGTTCCCTTAAGCAAAATTAAATTTGCTTTGAACTTAAAAAAATCATACACTAGTGCATATGCCCGTATAAGCACATATGTGTGCATATATGCATACTGCACATGAACACTGCACAGGGATATACACACATATATGCTGAAGACTTTTTTTTTTTTTTTTTTTTTGTGGTACCAGGGATTGAACTCAGGACTCTGCACTTACCAGGCAGGCGCTTAATCTACTGAGTTATCTCCCCAGCCCTTACACCCATATAACCTAAAACCCAAGGATCTCTCCAGTTCCAGTTCAACACCGCAGTACTCATGATCTGCTCTTCCTCTTTTCCACATCTATAACTCAGTTTTCTTGGATGAAAAATCCAGCTGCCATTCACACAATATATTCACTTATGTGCCCAATCCCAGAATACACCGCGTTTTCAGGACTACTGGTCTACCCATCTTCAGGACAGAAGCTGCTATCCAGCCACACCTCAGGCTCAGTAGGGCCCTTCTGCCCTTTGTGAAACGCTGGGGTTAGTGACCCTCTCACCTCCTTCCAGCGAAAGGAAGGCGTGTTTCGAGGGAAATGCATTTCACTTCTTTCCACTGGCTTCCCAGTATAAGATTGCTTTCCGTACCCTTCTTGGCTTTCCTGCCCTTCTTCCTCCCTCCTCGCTTCCTACCTCACTGCCTCCTTTCCTTCCCTTTTGTGGTCAGTACCTGTACAAAAACAGTACCTCAGAGAAGCGCCCCTCCCCAGCCCTGCTCTGCTCCCACCGCAATCCGCCTGCTGCTGGAGTCTCACCAGCTTCTGCCTCGGCCTTTCGGTGCGTTTTGTGCAGTGAGCAGACACAGGCACCTCTATGCTTCTTCCTCTCTTTCGTGAAAAACAGCATTCCCAGTGCTCCCGCCCCGCGGCAAAAGCCCGTAGAGAGCGCCGTTATTCTCTTCCACAGCTGCGCTATCTCCAATGAGTGGGCGCCGCCCTCACTAAACCAGTCGCTTGTGTGCACTTAGTGTTTCAATAGCCTGCAGTCGCACGCAAGGTCGGAGCAGCACACGTGGCTTCACGCGACTGGACCCCTGTCCTTTTCCAAGTGCTGTGCGTCAGCCAGGAGCAGCTACAAATGCACAGGACAGAAAATGCAAAATATAAAGTGGGTTGTGGACATTCACCTAAAAACATTCAGAGCAGGAAAATCCAGGGCATCATGGAGATGCCGTGGTCGCTGGGAAGCGAGCTCCTCACATCCTTGCACTCTTCCATCTTGGCAGGGTATTTCCATCGGCCTCCTGAGCTGCGATGGTTGCCGATACTCCCACCATCACACTCATGTTCCAGGACAAATAAAGACAGAAAGGCCTTACTCAGGTCTGACTTTCCTTTGGAGACATCCTGGAAGTTTCTCCCAACAACTGTCATATGCATCTCATTGGCCATGATCTGGTTACATTGTTACAAAGGATATAGGAAAACATTACCTTATAGCTGCCACCCCACTGTCCTCAGTGATTAGGCTTCTCTGTCAGGAAGAGAAGATGGGTGCCAGCTGGGCCACCTGTAGTCATTGTCACAATCACTTGGCACTGTCTCCATGGCTACTACGCAGCCAATCTTTTCTTGCAAAGAGTGAGCACACAAGTTTCCACCATAAGCATATTTATTTTGTTTCACAAACATATACTAGTAAAAATACATCTTAAAAGTCCCTCTGTTGCTATAGTACTTTGGGACAATTTGGGGAGCATTTTCCTAGCAGCGAGCCAGTTCAGGTCCTCCTCCCTTGGGTGCCACTTGCAGCGTTGACCCTGGCCCTCCAGAAGAAAGCAGCCACCGCACCACTGGCCACACCCACGGGCTCCACCAAGGTATGAGGTGTCAGGACCCCAGGGGCTGGCTCAGACTTGCCCTTCCGCTACCCCCCTGCAGCGGGAGGATTCCCATTGCTCCACAGTCCTACAGAAGGCCTTGAAGGAGAGCTGTGAGCACCCAACTTGTGCCTTAGGGGTGGAAAAAGAGCGAGGAGGCAGATCCTCAAGACACTGAAGACCCCCCCCCACACACACACCTCTAGTCCAGAGAACTTAGCTTTCAGGCCTGAGGACTTTTCCAAAGTCAATAATTCTGCAAGATACCTAAGTGTTGGAAAAACTGTATGCCAGGGTCCTCCCCCAGAGTACACAAGTGCAGCAGCACATTCCAGGCCCTGAAAATCCTACGTCAAAGAAACATATTTATTTTTGCTTGAGTGCAAACCTCCCAAACTCACTGGCCATCAAGTACATTGGGGAAACATCACCCTCACTTAAGTTAGAGGAAACCATCCTTCTTTTCTAGAGATAACTCTTGAGAAAAAGTCAGGTATGGCGCCCCCCTGACACTACATTTTAATGACCAAGACCTCAGAATGTGTAAGTGCTTTGCCTCTTCTAGTTGAGCAATTTTTCTTACTCATTGAGTTTAACAAATTCTGTAAAGGGCACACTATTTTTTAATTACTTAGGTAAGTAGCTCTACTGCAGATTGCTAAAAAGGCTCACACGTAGCTCATTACGTAAATACATCTATCCTGGTGAGACAGCCGCAATCAGCTGCCTAAGTGGACTTGTCTGTGTAACAAAACGTCCCACATGGCTGTCTAGGGAAATTATAGCTTGCTTTTCCTACAAAAGAAAAGCTTAGGGTTTCCTTTAATAAGTACGAATCTATTGGCCAGTCATATGTTTCTCATCCTTAGTCTGCATTTTGAGTTGCTCTGTGATCACTGTTGAATAAATAGTTTGTTTTTATTAACACTTATTACCTGACTAATGGTTACTAGGAAATAGGCTAAATTGGTAATTACTTCTATGTTCTGGCAATAAAGGACAATTGAAATACAATATAAAATAAAAGTGACAGGAAGGTGCCATCAATTAACTCTAAGCCACACCCTCGATGGCACACCTGGTTCCCATGATTGCTCACCTTCAGCACACCAACCGGATTTGGTGACAGAATAGAATGCTATTTCTATTGCTGTCCTCCCAGGCCCCAGGGCATTTTCTTCACCTCTCCACTCACCAATCCCCTTCCCGGTCCTCAGTTCCCTGTGCTGGAGTGGCCTGGTGTGTAGGCAATTGCCGGGCTCCTTAGATTTTATCTCTGTGCTGTCTCCTGCTGAGCCAGCCTCCCACTCCACCCTAGTCCTTCACCACCTGCACCTTTGGGGCTGGCCAGCACACAGTGTGCCGCGCTTACCTGCTCAGGCCCAGCCACCTGCCTTGTCCTCATTCATATAATATTATTCTTACTTGGAACACAAAAACTTGAGGCACAGGAGGAGAGAGGGCTTGCCACATTATTTATTAAGCAGTGTGGAAGGGCTTGCTTTGGGACAGTAGGACACCTAAAGCTTAGCACTTTCCAGCCAAATGGCTCTGCCTCCCTCCCCAGGCTCCACCATGCTGCCCAGAGACCTCCTTATAGTGCTGAGCAAGGGGTCTCTCTGAGGCCCCTGCTAGGCTGTGCGAGGCCCACCCCATCATGACACTCACCCCAATCAAGTTAAAGTGACATCTCTGCCCAAATGACTGAGGCAATGAGCCTTAGCAGAATTTGGACTTGAAACTCTGGTAGTCATTCATGGCCATGTAGAGCAAGCAAATGCCATCTAACTTTAGGTAAGGGTTGTGGCAATTTAGCACACCTCATAGGTGTGCTGGAGGTGAGGACACAATGGAGTGAAGAAGGGCTCAGGAGCCAGGAGGCACCAGCTGGGTGTTGGGGAGGCTGAGGGAGGAAGCTGCCCTCTGGGCATTGGCCAGGGAGGTTTCTCAAGGGGCAGTTCAGGCACCAGCTCCACTGCAGCTGGCAGCTGCCCACATCTGCTGGCACAAGTCCTTGCCCTTTCCTATTGGAGAAAGAGCAGAGAATAGGGCAAGGGTGACCGGTTGTTGGGCCTTGCTCTCTGTGTATTTGCCTGAAAATGTGACCCAGAAAGATCCACTGAACCTTGAGACCTAGGCAGAGTCCTAGGGGAGGATGTGGGTGGCGGCACTGCAGAGCAGGTTCCTGGGCTCTTAGGGAGGTGACACCAGCTGGCAGGTATGAAGAGAGGGCTCACCCACCTTCACCCAGTGACAGAAAGGTGCCATCTCTCCCACCCCTCTTGATGTGAAAGCCTGCTTGACTTCCACCACCCTAAAATGCATGGTAAGTTCTGCTGAGGAGGATGAGAATGCTCGGGTTGAGGGAAACAGGTAATTTGTGCCCAGATAGCCCTCCATATGGATCCTCTATGGAAAACCACTAATCCCTTAATGGGCTCCAGAGCTACCCAGCTCATTTCCCAGCAAACTCCCACCACACACCTGGCCTGGCCTCCCAGTCTGGCTAGCTGTCCTCTCCTGCCATCTGTGCCCTCAGTCTGGAGCATCCAGGGCCACACACCTGCCTCCGTGCCCTGCCTAATCTGTCTGGGCCAGTTCTGGGTGGAGCTTCCTTCCACAGAGCAAGCCTAGGGTCCCTCACTCATGGGCTCCCTCACTCCTGGCATCTAGGGGGTAGTCTGATAAAGTGATAAATCATAACAGGCCCTCTTCTAAGGCCCACCTGCACTTGATACCATGGTTACCTGGCAAGGATGCCTTAGGCACCCTTTACCCCCAATATCACCTCTTTATTGCATTAAAATATATTCCACAAAACTTGCCACTTTTGCCATTCTAAAGTGCATAAATTCTGTCCCATTCACAATGCTATACAGCTCTCATCTTTGTCTAGCTTACATCACCGCATACCCATTAAGCAGATGTTATCTGTTCCTTTCCCCCAAGGCTTAGGCAACCACTGGCCCACTTCCTACCTCTCTGGTTTTGCCTATTCTGGGCATTTGGTAGAAATGAAATTATGCAATACATGGCCTTCTATGCCCCTTAGATGTTTAGGGGTTTATCTATTATATACTGTGTGTACTATATTCCTTTTCATAGCTAAATACTATTCCATATTATATGGATATACCACATATTATTTCTCCATTCAACATTAATGGACATTTGAATTGTTTCTATCTTTTGGCCTTTGCGGCTGGTGATATTTTGTATAAGCTTTTATTTGTACACTATTTTCAGCTCTTTTGAAAATATCCTGGGTGCTGAGTCATATGTTAATTCTGTTTTGAATTTATTGAGGAATTTCCATATCCAATTATCATATTTCCCTAAAATGTGTATATCTTTATCATAGGTATTTAGGGAAATATAAGTGTGCAAGAGAAGCAGTTAAGAATGACCCACAGTCCTGGTACTCAATGGTACTGAACACCCTTCTGGATGTTTCCCAGTAAGATATTTTTAGAATGCTTAAATATATAAATACTACTCACACCATTTATTTATTTATTTATTTATTTATTTATTTATTTATTTATTTATTGTCTTTTTGAGACAGGGTCTTGCTATTCTATTCAGGCTGGCCTTCAGCTCACTTTTATAGACCAGACTGGTCTCGAACTCACACTGATCCTCCCTGAGATTCACAATTTTAATTTAAAAGTCTATACAAAAATAAGATCGGAGAAGTGCCACTGAATGCCATGCTTCACAACACCTTGTTAGTGGCAAGCCTTTATCAGATTGTGCCCCAGTACGCCCTAGCTCCTTCCTTGCCTTGTTTTCCTTCCCAGCATGCATCACCACCTGCTTCCACCCAGCTGTGCTCACTCAAGCCTGGGTGTGCTAGAACTCCTGTCTTGGTCACGGCCTGGCACACAGTAGGCATGCAGCCAGGATTTGTTGAATGAATAAATACTGTGCATGAATAAAAATGCTCCCAACTTAAAATCTGCATTGCATTTGAAATGTATTTGCTGGCGTGTAACAGAAGTGGTTGCACACTATTATTCCCAGTTGGAAATTACCCGCGCTGGAGTCTCTACGTGGCCCTACTCACCTTTGAAATGTCCCTCCCAGTGCATAGATCAGTGCCTGGGAATCGCATTGGCTAGGACTAGGGCCCCACCTACCCTCCAGCTTTCTGACTTTCTTTGGCAAGAGGCCCCTCAATCTCCATCCCAGACTTCTGTAAAGGGGCTGGGAAGAGTGTCCTGAAGGTCTCCAACAGCCCAGAGCCCATTTGGTCCTAATTTCACAATGGGTTTCTTCCGAACTCCAAGCAAAGCCAAGATCCCCAGAGGGAGACCATGTCTCTGCCTCCACCTTCCTGTCCACGTCAGAGCAATTCTCCTACCCACCTTGTCACGGGCCTGCTGCTCCGCTCATATTAGTTACAGATGATGGCAATTAGAGGCTGAATCTCTCTGGCTCCTGGTAGAAGACTGAGACAGAACTATAGCTATTTTAAGATTTTAAGCAGATTTATACTGAGTGCTTCAAAGAAAGTCAGCCAGCAAGGAAAATATGGTAACTGTTGCTTTAAATTATAGCTATCATTACTTCAAAAGGATATTCAATCAGAAACCACTGAAGACTAAAACTATTTACATCTCCTGACACTTAAAAGCAAGCGAGCAGTTTTAGCCTGTCAGCCTTGGACATGTTGGCTACAAAGAGAGGTACCTCAGCGCCCTGCAAGGAAAAACATTTTCCAGGAAGCAGGAACTGATAAGGTATCCTGAAGTCCCTTCCATCTTTCACCCACCGTCTAGGAACGATTTGGGGTCTGGGGTATTCAGCCCTGCTCTGTTCTGCAGTAATCCCATAGGCCCAGGAAAAGCGGGCAGACTGCCCTTCGCTGCCTGGCCTCTGGCCTCCAGGGCCTTGCCTGGGGAAATCCTGTCTTATCCCATTAATATAAGTTCAGGACAGAACTGTGCCCTGCTTCCTCACAAGCTCTACTTCTTGAACCAGACAGGAAGGCTGGGTTGTGTATCGATCAGAATCAGAGCAAATGGAGCATTCAGCTAACAAATACAATGGTCAAAAGCACGGGCTTCAGGGACAGATTTCCGTGGGTTAGAGTTCAGGGTATTTAATTCAGTTGCTATGTGACTTTGGACAAGTGACTTGTCCAAATCTCTCAGACATTCAGCTTCTTCATCAGTAAAACTGGATTGGTTAGAGTCCTAATTTCATAGGATTTTTGGGAATATTAAACAAGATACATAAAGTACTTTATTAGCTAGGGTGATGCTATTTGCAGTAAAAACTGCTACAATTTCAGTAGCACAGCATAATGAAACTCTGTCACAATCATAAAACAGTTCAAAGTAGGTGTTCCTAGTCAAAGAGTAGCCATGATGACCTTTGGCCTTCAAAATTCTCCCCGTTTCGCAGGGTTCTTTGTTTCCAGAGATGCCCCTTCTTCATGTTGTCGCATACTTGGGTCCACCTGTATCAGCCATATCTGCTGAAATGTAAGACATAAGAGTAAAGCCACAATCTCTGTCGCTTGAAGCCATATTCCATAATAATGTATTGCTGGGAACACAGAAGGAATCAATAAATACTGGCTAGAAGAATTTCACAGTACAGTCTAGAACTCTATAATATTCCCATACCTGGTAGGTACAGGATAGTAAATGTTACCAAATAAGTCATTCATAAATGGTACACAAGTTCAGAGAAAGAATATATAGACATTGTCTATACTATGGGCTGATGCCATAGACCAAATGCAGCCCTTTGTCTTTACAAATAAAGTTATATTGGAATACAAATCCATTTATATGCAAGGAAGGCTGGGAAATGTAGTCCCTAGGAAATGTGTCCCTGAGCCTGCCAGGAAGTATATCAGATTATGATAGGAGGAGCTGAAATCTTCAGGTCAGGTTTCTATCATTTATTGAAAGCACTTAGTACAGTGTTGCTCATTAACATTTATTAATATTGTATTGCTATTGTTTAATCCAACCTTCCAGGTATACGAATGACAACCAGAGAGTTCTGTACAAGCTTACAGGTAGTAAATAGTAAAACTGGCATTGAACCAAAACCTCTTGATCTCTGACCCACCCAAGAAGGTAGGAAAAAAATAAATAAATTTGTACTCAGGGTATTTGCTTAAATGGGGAAAGACTTTGAAAGCTTTGTTCCCCAGGTTTTAGGAAGCCAACATGTCAGGATGCTCACAAATTCGCAGGGTGGAGGAAGCTCTGCTCTTCTCCTGGGTTCTAGAACCAGATCTTTCAACCTGCACTGCTCCCCTGGAGTCCCAGTTCATAGCCACCTCCTATCTTTTTGGACCAGAACCTCCTAGAAAGCAAGAATCACAATAGGTCCCATGGCTGAGCTGAGGTCCAGAGTTTCTAGGTGGGAGCTAGTGCTGACCCATCCTGGCCAGGAAGCTGTTCAAAACTCCCACCTTCTCCCTGCCCCGAGCCATGACCTATCTGCCTCTATCCTGTAAGTGTGGCATGTCACTGATTTTCTTGGACATAGCCCAGCTCCTCCTTTGCCAGGTGGTCTGTGAACCATGGACAAATCACTCCCTCCTATACCCACAGTCCCCCAACAAGGCAATGCCACCAGTTCTGCTCTATGAAGATGCACAACAATGAGCTTAGAAGTCTCAAAGTGTGACAACCAATATCTTTCATAATAGGTGTACGTTAATTTTCAACTTTCTAATAAGTTATAGTTTCTTTTAACAGCACATAAATTTCCTTTGCTCCAATGTGTACAGCCTTGGTGTGACTGTCAGTCAAATCATGATGCCCCACCTTTCTGTCCAATGAGTAGGTACATGAGCCCAACTGAGCCCACCAGATTCTTTCCTGAGACTTTGACTCTTGAGTGAACTCACAAAGTAAGACAGAAAGGTAAAAGTATTTCTTCTTCTGAGGCCACACACACACACACACACACACACACACACACACTGGCACCTGAATCTTACAACAGTTGCAACTCCCTGCTAAGAATTTGCCTTGTTTTCTCAATAAAATCATCAACTCCAGGGAGGTAGGAAAACTGTCTTACAATTGCTCTGGACTTTTCTTTCCTCCCAGCTGGGGCTACAAAGTAGTGCTGTAGGACACGGCCCTCGACAACACCAGGGTCAACAAAGAGCAGGCTCACACTTCCAGCTCTACTGACATGGAACTGCATGGATCTTGGACAAGTGCCACAAACACTCGGTGTTCCTCTCCTCATCTCTACTTCAGAGAGCTGTTCTGAGGATTAAAAGGGAAAATGCAAGTAAATCACCGAATGTATGAAGAGAGATTGTTGTTGCAATTATTACAATTGTTATTGACACTGAAGATTCAGAGCAAAAAGGCATTTGTCAGAGATGAAATGGATTTAGTTCTTTCTAGGGGTTAACTGGTGTCAAGGAATGTTTTCCAACTCAACAGTCATGGAAATGACTTTTAGGTCCTTCAGTCCAGATCACTTCTCTGCACCCACTGTGTGCCAGGTGGCACGCTGGATGCTATCAAATAAATTGAATTTTTCACCCTGGATGCTGTCAGATATAGTTTTTGGGGTTTTTTATTTGTTTGTTTGTTTCTTTCTTTCTTTTCGTTTTGTCTTTTGCCTTTTATTTTTTATTTTTTGAGCCTGAAGGTGTAAGCAATAAATAATTCCCTTTCTTTTTTATCTTCAAGAATTATGACAGAGAGACTTCATTTTCAAACAGATATGTTTTCCACCTTCTTTTTAGAAGGAACCCTTCATTCCCAAAGTCAGTCCTCCTAGGTTACTGGAGTGAGCTCTTAAAAATCAGGAACACCTCTCAAGTTATGGCAGGTCTCTGAGTCACTTCCTGACTGATAAGGGACCCTGAGATAGGCACCCTGAGAGTCAGCTCAACTGAGCCCCCAAGAGAGCCACAGCTGAAGGAGAGAGCAGAGACCCAGGTAGAAGGACTCCAAGCTGAAGAGTCACTGGCTTTGCTGGAACCCCCAGAGATCTGGTCCTCACCCACCCAGCAAACCTTAGGGACCCAAGGGACAAAGGACCAGCAGACTTACGGCAAGTGGGCAAGACAACAGGACTCTAGACAGAACCTGATGGTGGGACCTGATCTATGTGCCCCTCCGCTGGACCTGCTTCCTATTCTCAGCCTCTGTCCTGTGACCAGGAAGCTGACCCCAAAGGTCAGAATCAAAAAGGTCCTGTGTACTGTCCCAGCCACCCTCTCCTCCACGCAACAGCCACAGTCATCAGGAGAGTCAGCCCCCAGGGAGGCCTAGCAGGAGAACAGAAGGGGCCAGAAAGGGAAGAGAAGGGAGCAGGGTATTTGTCCACAAGCTCATTCCTTATGGGCACCAAAGCCAGGCTGCAAGTCTCAGCAGATGGCCCAACGTCAGAGAATCAAGGTAAGGGACCACTCTGCTCGCTCCTCTCTCTGGACTCTGATAATCATTCCCTCTCCTGACTGGGACTAGAGGTGGCAACAGCTCCACTGTCACAACCTTGGGTTTTCTCATAGTGAGGAAAATATTTCTTGAAAATCTCTTCAAGTGATCCTGACCTTCACTTACGGAGGGCCTGAATGCTGCTGCCAACATGGGCCCTGTTTTCCACCAATTCCAAGACGGGAGTCCCCAGAGGATCCTAGAGGTTGCAGGCCCGCATCCATCCTCCTCAGGGAGGCAGCTGTGAAATACACTGTCCTTGGCAAGTAGGGGGGGAACAGACAAGGGACATGTCCCCTGCAGTTGACAAGCATGGATCTTTCTAGTTAAGATACCGACAGCCCTGGCCCCAACGTACACTGGGAAGAGAGTGCAGAGAGCAGCAGAGGAAGAGGGCTGCGGGATGTAGCCAACCCTTACCTAATTATTTTCCTCTGGGGAATGCTGTCTCCGGCCAAGGGATCATAAAATACTCACCTGATTTAGGAGGAAATGGTGACATAAGATGCAGCTCCACGAGCACTTTGCACTAGACAGTCCTCATGATAAGTCGTGGGGGACTTAAAAGGTTGCTGACATTTTCCGTTACGTATCTTTTCATTAGAGGTAACTATCACTTTAAGCAAATTGTTTCAGGGCCTGGAATGTAGCAATAAGTGATCTAATTATTGTAGGTTGTAATTTAGGAAGGTTCATTATGTCACAGACATTATGACTCCTGAGTATTACTAAAGGACTCATTTGTAGCCCTTGAAATGATTTTCTCATGAACACAGATAATGTCACCCATAAAGCTAGAGTGGAGCTCTAAGACGATTTGACAGATATGAAAGTTCAGCTTTCTTGGGGACTAGACTTCGAGGGGGTTATAAACAAGTGAACAGATGGTATATGTTCTACATTTCTACCTAGCTAAAGGAACCCCAGCTCTGACTAGAGCAACTCTGAAATTTTCCACTCTGTTACCCACTATCAAGCAAGTCATTTAAGACAAAGTGACACTAAATAGATGCTACCAAGAAGCCTGCGATGTTTAAGTATTTTCAATTATACAGAGCTAGAAAGCCTAAGAAATGGCTGACTTTGAATTTTTCTTTTTTCTTTTGTATTTTCAGTTCCCAAAAGAAAACACACCTGTGATTCCTGTACTCACAAACTAACACATACTTTCCACTTACCTGCCAAGTTGCAGTTGTGTTACTAGAACATGGCAGAGACTAGTTAATTTTTGTCCACTAAATTTTTTACCATTTTCTTCCTGGCAACCAACTGGACTATATTTCCCAAATTCCCTTGCAGTAGGAGGAGCACGTGACTGAGTTCTGGCCAATGGTATGTGGGCAGAATGGATGTGTACCACCACCACACCCAATCCCAGCTAAACTTAGCAAGACAGTCTATGCTTTGTCTGCCTAATTCTTCCTGTCACAACACAAAGCCCCAATGGAGAGCAGCTCAGCAGTTATTGGGGATAGTGAAACCATCAGACTAAAAGAGCCTGGACACTGAGTTGCCGCCTACCCATTAGAAACAGGATCTTGACATGAATGAAAGCTCAACTTGTGCATGTTCTGAGCCATGAGATATTGTGAACTGTACTCTACAGTAGCTGTATCCTTGACTGGTACATGTCTAAGAGGTTGTCCATTAGATTAGTGCTTCCGGGCACTACCAGCTAAGAGTTTGTGGGACTCTGTGCTATATCGTTTGTCTTATAAAGCAATGTGTTCTGTCAAATATTTTAAAGAGACTCACAGAAATATAACTTCTAAAACTCCTAGCTCACAAATATTGCCAGACATGAATGAAGCTGAGCACCAGTGTAAAGCTATGTTAAGTCTGCCCCACAAACAATAATTATTTATGTGGTGCCAGAGCATTAAGTTTCTTTGCTTCAACTAGCTTTGAATCCATAGCTCAAACTAGAAAGATGGAATATTTCCCCTGGCCATGACTAGGTCATGTCCATTCTTAGAATTTAACTCAGTTTCCCCAAACCAAATTGTTTTAGAGCTGGGAAGGGGAACCAAAATACTGTTTCCAAAAGAAAGGGGCAAGGATGACATGTAGGGAAGACCTAGAGACAGAAATCACACAATAGCTTCCATGAGAAAACTAAGACAGGAACTCTAGGGACTTTCCCAAGAGCAAACAGCTAGAGGGGACAATGGGAAAAGCCATCTTCTGCTGTTCCCCCCTCTCCATGGCCACAGCAGCATGAGATGACCTGTCTGGGGGGCATCCAGCTTTGGCATGATAACCCCCAAATTGCCAGCCACTGTGGATAATTATAACCCCAAAGGAACCATGTTTCCTAATGCATGGACCATAAACCCATCACTTGTCCTGAGGCTGCAGAGGGATTTATAAAAGGCTATTCATCTCATTAATAATTGGTCTGCTGCCAACTTAAGTGGTTTGGTGCTGTTAACTGTAAGTATATTTTTAATGTAAGGAACTTACTCCCATTAGCTGTCTTCTCTTTTGAAAATATGGCCAAGTAAAAGGCTGGAATTTCACAAGCTGAGAGAATCACCTGGCATGAGCCTACCTCTTAAGACTTTACCTGTGCAGTGAGCTCATTGTCAACACCAGGCTCCAGAGGACAAAACTTCATTTTCATGGAATAGATGTGAAAGGAAAGTCCACAGTGGTGCTGGCCTTCTGCATTGCACTGTATTTGAAACTGGCCTATACAAGAATGATCTAATTCCTAACATCAGGGGACAGACATGGACAAAGGCCCTCAGGGTGACATTTCCTGGGGACAGTGTTGCCTTCATCAATGACAGGACAATTAGATCTGGGCTTCTCACTGTAGAGAAGCATCTTATAGACATAATATTTGAGAAGTATTTGCATCTTGGTTTAATAAATATTTCTGATGGTCCCAAGACGTAACTTGGTAAGGTTATTTTCCATTCGCCAGTTAACCTGCCGAGCAGCTTGAAGCCAGGAGAAAAGCAACATTTCCTTGGAGGATAATGACAGCCATTTGTCTCACTAGCCTTGTTCCTGGTGAGACTCACAAGAGCCTCAGGAACATTATTCTGAGCCAGTAACAAATCTGAATTCCTCCAGCTGATTATGATTTAAAAATATGAGTTATTGAAATGTTTAATTTGGTCCAAAGTTTGCATCAGTTGCTTAATCCAATGGATTTGAAACAAAAGGGGAAAAGTATGTAAAAATCCTCATAGGACTTTTCCAGACCTTTCTTGGCTTTTGCCAGGCTGTGATCTAATCCTAGAAACCTCCTCAGGACTGTGGGGGCCTAGTTAGTTATTTAAGCAGGTTGGCTGTGCATTTTGCAAGTGGCACTCAACACCTATCAATAATCAGATGCCTGAGCCCCAGACACTTGCACTTCAATTGCAGCTGCATTTTATGACCCCGAGGTTGTCTAATCCCCCCTATAAGCATGTGGAAGTTGTGGGAAGCTCCACAGGGAGAATGGAGCAAGTTTGGGGAGAATCAATTCTGATAAATCATCTCTCTAAATGTGAACCGGCTTTATGAAGATGTTAAGCACATTAGACATTTTCCCTCAAATATCCAGCTGTTTCTTCTAACTGTTTCCAGAGAACCCAGACAGAACCAGACAGGCTTCAAGGGAAAAGGTCCCAGCATCACTAGAAAACAGAAACCACCCCCTCCCCCATCCCAGTGGGAGGAGACTCCAAGTGCACTCCAATCCCTCTCACCTTAGGGGGGTGTGGCCAGCAGAGGTGTACACGACTTCTCTGCAAATCAGCTCTCCTATCGCACCCACTCTCATTTATCTGAAGGCAGATCCAGATGTTAAACAGATCCATACTCTTCATAGTTTATGTATTTTTCAAGGAAGAAAACAAAAGTACTCATGTGTCTTCTGCATTCCCTCTCAGTGAAGCTAAGCAGGGCAAAGGGAACTCATGGGAGAATCAAGTCTAAAGAGTCGGTGCCTGATGGCTCGTTGCAGACGATGACGGCTCTGCAGGACTGGAAACATCTGGAGTGTGGAGATGAGGCTTGTCTCTCTCACAGCTGGAAAAATACACACAGCTGAGCAGCTGCCAGGGGCCAGGAAAGGAGCTGAACTTCAAGCTCTCCACTCCTCTCGAGGTCAATATTCCAAAGGCTAGGACTTCCTTTGCGCACCATGTTCTGTCAGAAGCCCTCATTTTTCTGAACCACACATTTGATGCTTCTTTTGCAATTCTGAAGGTAAGGGCAGCAAAAGACCTGCAAACAAATGATAGTAATGATTGTGCACAGCCACAGCAATGCCTTCTTGGGCCAATACTGTCCGATGTATTCTCTTTAGTAAAGTTGCCCACAAAGTCAGGACAGTGGCCGGCATTGCCACTTTATGGTTAAGAAACCTGACACCTAGTAGCCATAAAGAGGACCCTACGGAAAGCCTCTTATGCTGAGTCTGTGGTTCCCATGTTGCCATGTTACCAGACACTACTGGGCTGCCAAGTTCATTTTGGTCATTAATAACTGCATGACCTTGGGACAATACCTTCTACTGATTTCCACAAAGTGGGGTTAATAATCATCCTTGCCTTATAAGGTTGTGGTGAATAGCAAATTAGATAATAGAATAAAACTAAAAACAGTGCATGGTATACAGGAAGCACTCAGCAATGATGGTCATGATGGCATTGGTAGTAATGATGATATCATATACTTAAACCTGTTTCTAGAAAAGTCTAGATAGCAGCTTCTCCCCCAGAATTCCATGAGATAAAAGAGGACGATGATGATGATGACAATGACACTAATCTTTTATTTCTTCTCAAAGTCAACTACTTAAGGATATCAGAACATGGACATGTCCACTTCCATTCTTCCTGATCATCCTTGAAAGGTTCTTGGATTAGGTGGCAGTAAAACTCCAATGCTGCCCACTGCTGACCACAGCCCTGATCCTCAAACATCTGCACAGTTGACTTTTGGCTGTAGTTGGAGGTGACATAGGTGATGCCTACCTTTCTGCTTAGGGAATAAAGGATAACAGAAAGGCTTTGTCCACTTCTTTTGCTTGATATCTAATATTTCATGGTTTCTTTGTGCATAAAAATAATTGGCCAGCCCAGCAACAAAAGTAGCTGGCACTCTCCAATGTTAGTGTCCCTGTTCCTTGCTGGGCACACAGCCACCACTCCTGTTGGGTCACATGACTTAGTTCTGGCCAATGGAATGTGAGCAAATGTGATGTGGGCCACTTCCAGATATCCCCAAGTTCATCCTTCTTTCTCTCTGGCCCATGTACCAGCAGAATGGAGAAGACTCCCTGAACTAGAGGGGGGCTGAGTTTCAGGGTGGGAGCAACTTAGATCCCTGAGTCACACATGGAGGTTAGCTGTCCATCCATCAAGAATCATGAACAAGAACTAAATGTATATTCTTTCTAACACTGAAATATGAAAGCTATGCTCTCAAATGTTAGTTGGCCCTAACTAAAGCAGATTAAAGTTGTAGCAAACTCCAAAGCTATGACTTAGCCAGAACCACACAGTTAGCTAGGAATATAGGCTTTAACCCCAGGTCCATAGCAATCAGCATTAAAAATTCATTTAAAATGTCACCTACCAGCTCCTCACACATAATAGGCTCTCTGGGTTGAATGGATGGATAGGATGGGATGGGATAGATGTGGGTGAACGGATAGTGGATGTATGGGAATGGATGGGTAAGTGGGGGGGGGGGTAAATGGATGTACAGGAGAAGAGGTGGGTGGGTAACCAGTGTGCACAGACTCTGTGGTCACTTATCTGCTAAACTGTCAATATGTTCACCGAGGGAGGACCAGGATGGGTTTGTCTCTCCTGAAAGGAGGGAAGAAGCAACATCATGGGCCCCAAATTCTCAGTGATGGGCAATCTGGTTCAGGGTTGTGAGGCGAGTGAATGCAGCTGGATACATGCTGGAATTACCAGGGCAGTTATCCATGCCAACCCACAGAGCATCTCAGTTCCACATTCCACTGGCCACTCAGCTCCCCAAGACAAGACTGAACACAAGTCCGGACAGCTGAAGCTGGTTCTCCGTCCTAAGCAGTCTGCCCCTGGGGGCTGGCCAAGCAAGAACACGATGCATATGGAGGGAGGAAAGGCACATGGCCCCTGGGGCCAGCTCCACCCCCCCCCCCCCCAGCCACCTGCTTATCTCCTCCCTTGCCCGGCCAGCGGGCTGAAGAGTACCTACTGGACCCTCTTTCCAGGGGGCTGTGGCTGAGCCCGGCTTCTCTCTGCACTCTGCAGGGATGGTGGCACCGGCCAGCCTTCCCTCCTCCCAGGGCCGCATGAGCATCTCTGCCTCTGGCAAGCAGGTCCTTTAAGCCTGTCTTTATGGCCTTATCAGCGCTCCACGGCAGGCCCAGGTGCCAGGCCTCATTCACTCAATTACCGTCTTCGCAGGACACAATGCTCTCTTCTGTGTGCAGATAGAGACACTTTCATGGCAAGGGTTCAGAGCTAAATCCTCTTTTGATACTGTCAGAAACTCCCTGCCAAGCTGACACTGTATGTTAGAGGGAAAAGAGCTCACCGACACAGAAAGCTGAAATTAAATTAAACAGGATATTAATACCTAGTAGTTAAGGAAATGATATTTCCTCTTTTTTAAAAAATTTCTCTCTCTCAGTGCACAAGCCAAAAATGCATCCCTTTTTGGCCGAGCCTGTCAGGCTCTGAGTTTTCTAAAGCAAAACATCCACATGATTTCTCTGAAAAGAAAAGGAGCCGCCAGGCTCATTTGCCCCCAGCCCGCCCCCAAGCCCCGGTTCTTCCAATTTCCCTCTGTTCTACTGAAATGCAGTCTGCTTAATCCTCTGCCCTAGAAGGAAATTGAAACTCAGTTCAAGTGGCCAGATGATTCCTGGGATTTTTTATCTCTTGATTTCCTAAATTTAAAAAATGAATATCACATGACTGCTCATATTTTAAAAAAACAAAAAGGAACCCTCTTGCCCTTCCTCTGAGCTGTAGGACATGGATTTCTCTATCAAGTGTGTGACTATAGATAGTGGTTAATAATGCCAGCTCTGCAATCATGACACCTCTTATGAAAATCATCCCCTGGGCACTTTGCAGGGCCATGTGTGAAGCACATTTTGTAAGTCCTTTCATCTCATCCTTGTGACAGTTGCATCATTTTCAAAGTGAGTGTATACTTATGTTGTACCTTTTGTCACAATTTTTACAAGGTGAAAAACAACTCCAAGTGTCTATCAATAGATGCAAGAATAAACAAAATGTGGTATGCCCATACAATGGAATAGTATTAAGCCTTTAAAAAGAAGAAAATCTGATACAGGCTACAGTGGGAATGAACCTTGAAAGCAGTACACTAAATGAAATAATCCAGGCACAAAAAGACAAAAAACTATACATACCTACCACACCTGAGGTCCCTAGAGCAGTCAGATTCTTAGGAAGGAAGGGAGAATCCTAAATACCAGGGGTGGGGAGAGGGAGAAGGAAATGGGCACTGAAAAGGCATGGAGTTTCAGTTTTGGAAAATGAAGAAATTCTGGAAAGGGGTGGTGGCAATGGTTTGCAACACCT
>PVKN010002483.1:0-42238 GCA_004027915.1 Capromys pilorides | reverse complement strand
GAGGCAGGTTCTCTCTCTTCAGTTCAGGCTGGCCTTGAGCTAGACTGGTCTTGAACTTGCTATGATCCTCCTGCATCAGTCTCCTGAATGCTGGGATTGCAGATGTGCACCACCATGCTCAACTTTTGTGAGTTTTCTAATATTCATTATAGTCTATTAATTTCCACATGTCTTTAAAAAAACCTATTTATTTATTTTATTTATTTATGTTACAGCTAGTTCAGCCTGCCCTGGGGGTGGGGCTGGCGATGTAGTGTGAAGGATTGAATCGTGATCTGTGTGGTTGCCTAAGCTTGTCTAAGTAGGCGCTTTAGACTGCTGAGCTATCTTGCCAGCCCTTTATATGTCTTTGCTGGTAATTTCAGTTGTGCTACTTATAGCTTAAATTCTGACCTTTATTATTTTTTCATAGTTAGTGATTTTTAAGTTTTTGCAAATTATAAACTCATGTGGCAGACCCCAGCTTGATGATGCACTCACTAGCCTGAGGCAGGTGAAGTGGCCTGAGTCTGAGGCCAGCCTTATTTACATAGTGAGACATGTCTCAAAAAGCAAAATATAGCTGGCCATGGTGGTACACCCCTGTAATTTCAGCAATTGGAAGCTGAGGCAGGAGGAGGAGGTTTGAGACCAGGGTTTGAGACCAGCCTTGGCTACAAAGTGAGCTCAGGGCCAGCATGAACTGCATAGTGAGATCCTGTCTCAAAAATAAATACATAAATAAAATAGAAACAAACCCTCATGTGACTGGTTTTTCTACTACTTAAAACAACAATCTGGGCTGGCGAGATGGTTTAGTGGTTTAAAGCACCTACTTAGGAAAGCTTAGGCAACTGTAGGGACCGCAGTTCCATCCCCAGCATCACATGTTGTGCCAGCCCCAACCCCAGGGCAGGCTGAGCCAGCCATAAAATAAATAAATAAATAAATAAATAAATAAATTTTTTTTTCTGTATTTAAGATAGGGTCGATAGGGTGTTCATGGTCTCACTACACAGATCGGACTCCTAGTAATTCTCCTGTTTACAGCCTCCCAAGCACTGGGATTATAGGCATCCACCACCACACTCAGTCTCAGTCACTGTCTCAGTGCACCCAGGGGCGGGACCAGAAAGGCACACCAGGGATCTAAACCCCAGGCCACTATGTCCTGCTTAAGCAAGCACTTTAGTCCACTGAGCTATTTGGCTGGCCCTTCCCTATGTAGTTTAGACTGGACTTAAACTCACTCTATGAGGACCGGGGAGATAGCTCAGTGGAATAAGTACTTGCCTGACAAGCACAGGGTCCTGGGTTCAATCCTTGGTACTACAAAAAATAAAACAATAACAAACGAACTCTGTATCCCAGGCTGGCCTTGAACTGTCAACAACTACATTATAGGACCCAGCACAACCAACCCTATATGTCTGGTAATTTAATTTAATTAATTAATTTATTTATTTAAGTGTGTGTGTGTGTGTGTGTGTGTGTGTGTGTGTGTGTGTGTGGTACCAGGGATTGAACTCAGGACCCTGTGCTTGCTGGGCAAGTGCTTATTCTACTGAACTATCTCCCTAGCCCTTGGTAATTTAGAAATTATTCTGGAATTCATTTTTGCCAGCTGGCACAGCATGATTGAACCACAGTTCCCTGCACCTGCCTATGTTTGCTTAAGTGGGCACTTTAGACTACTGAGCTATCCCACTGGGCCCTGGAATTTTAATTAAATAGTACTCTTCAAAATCATGAAAAAGTAGACTGAGACACTGCCAGAGCTTAGAAAAGGCTGAGACAACTAGAATGTAATGTGGTATCTTGGATTAGGTCCCAGAAAAAAAATTAATGGAAAAACTGGTAAAATCTGAACAAAGTCTGGAGTTTAGTCATTAACAACATTAGAACTGGACTCCACAGAAATTGAAGGTGGTAAATTAGAAGGGCCAAAATAGTGTAGCTCTTGGGAATTCTTTGTACTTCTTTTCTAACTTTTCTAAAGTTGTCTAAAATTATTTGAAAATAAAGTTTTTGTTTTTAATCATTGTTTTTGAAAGGGATTCAGGCATTTATTACACAAAATGACTTCAGATTGCCTTCTACAGAGCCTCAGATGGGGTCAAGCTAGGGCAGAGAGCATTGCGAGCACGGCTTGCAAAGGAAGAGATTTAATACAGGATGCATAATTTATAGGATTGTTTTATAGTATTCATCCAAAGAGCCAAATGCAGAAGAGTGCAGGAGATTTGTCCATGCACTGGAGACCCAAAGAGTCCAGAGCCAAGGGCCTGGATCCCACTGCAATGTTCTGCACAAGTCCAGCTGGAGGCCAAGAGCCCACAATAATGTCTCATGCAAGTTTGTTTCGTGGATCTGCACTGGGAAGGCCAGTGGTGGAAGCTAGAAAATCTGCACCAGTAGCGTGAAGGATCTGTGCAGTACGCTGAGGGATCTGCCCTAGAGCCAGGAAACAATGCTGAAGGTAAGGACCAGAGCTCTGCTGAAGAGAACCCCTGTCACAGCAAGGTCCCAAGCTCCTCCTATGAGAACAGCTGAGCTCGTATCAGGAAAACCAGAAGGACAAGCTTCTGCAGGAGGATCAACAGCGCACCATCTTCCCCTCCAGTTCTCCTTTGTTGCTGTTGGCGGCAATCCTCAGGCGGGCCTTCCACACCCAGCACCACACTGATTCAGTTCAGCTGGGTGTTACAGGTTGCCCATTAGTTAACCCACTGCAGAAAGCATCCAGGATCGAGCAGGAAATATCGCTGGGCAAACCTGGCATCAAGTCTGCCCCACCCTTGTCATCCTAATGCAAAGGTTTCTGGGAAGCACAACCCTGGTGGGCAGCATCCCCTCTGCCCTATGAAAGGGCTGTGCTGTTGAACTGGCCATTTGCCAGGTGCATTCAAGAGCCAGCATGGAGCTCCTGCCCATCGTCAGGATTCTTACAGGAAACAAGTGATACTTAAGACGCTTTAAGAGGGTTCATGGTAAAGGGGAAAAGTTCAGTTAGGGGAAAAACAAATAAAACAACCAAAGTTGAGCGGAGAATACCAGAGCTGAGGACCAGCAGAAGCCTCAGAGGACTTCATCTTGTAGAGGGCAGCAATAAGTTCAATAGCCTAATAAGTGATCAGCAAATAGTTTTCTTTGTTCATTTTATTGATTTGGTTTGGCTTTCAGACAAGCTCTCGCTGTGGTAAGCCAGGCAGGTTCTAACTCACTGCCTTTCTCTTTTTTTTTTTTTTAAATTTTATTTATCTATTTTACTTGTTTGCTTGTTTCGTTTGTTTCTTTATTTATTTATTTTGTGGTTGGCTCAGCCTTCCCTGGTGGTGGGGCTGGCGCAGCATGTGGTGCCGGGAATTGAACCGCAGTCCCTGCAGTTGCCTGAGCTTTTCTTAAGCAGGCGCTTTAGATCACTGAACCATCTCGCCGGCCCTCACCGCCTTTTTTTGGTGATGAGCATTTGTTTTGTTTTTGAGACCGGGTGTTACTTATAGTTCAAGCTGGGCTTGAGTTCACTGTGTAGCTCAGGCTGGCATTAAACTTGCAGCGCTGCTCCTACCCCAGCCTCCTGAGAGTAATGAACTGTTTTATTGCAATTGTAATAAAATGAAGTAAAAGGCTGGGAAATATAAAACAAAGATGACCTTGATCTGAAAAAGAGTTGAAGAATCACTTTTTTTTTTTTCTTTTAATAAGAAATCATCGGGCTGGGGCGGTCAGTAACTGACTTCTGGACCCGTGGCTGAGGTGGCAAGTGCGGAGCAGCCTGGCAGGGCAAGGGCACCGGCCCGGCCTGCTCCAGAGGTGCTAAGCTGGCTGGGCGGCTGGGCCTCCCCACTCCCGCCAGCCGCCGCGCCCTCGATGCTGGTGCGGGCTCCAAGAAGTAGAGCCAGACGAGGCCGGGGCCGTGGGCGTGGTAAGAGGCCGGGAACCCGCGCATCTACCCAGGTACATGCGGCTCGGCAGCGATGGACGCCCTGGAGGAGGAAAGCTTGGCGCTGTCCTCCTCTGCCTCTGATGCTGAATTTGATGCTGTGGTTGGATATTTAGAGGACATTATCATGGATGATGAGTTCCAGTTACTGCAGAGAAATTTCGTGGACAAGTACTACCAGGAGTTTGAAGACAGAGAGGAGAATAAACTCACCTACACACCTACTTTTAATGAATATATTTCTCTAGTGGAAAAGTACATCGAGGAGCAGCTGCTGGAGCGGATCCCAGGGTTCAGTATGGTGCCTTCACAACAACATTATAGCGCCATAAGGATGAAGTGGCTGGTGACATCTTTGACATGCTGCCCACATTTACAGATTTTCTGGCTTTTAACGAAATGTTTCTGGATTATAGAGCAGAAAAGGAAGGCCAGGGACTGGATTTAAGCAGTGGCTTAGTGGTGACATCGTTGTGCAAATCCTCTACTATCCCAGCTTCCCAGAACAATCTGCGGCACTATGTCACAAATGGGATCATCCTGGATGTCACCAGCTAAATAGTCTCAGAGAGACTTTGGTTGATGATGACAACAACAGAAGAGTACATCTTGGAAAGACTGAACTGTTCTGCAGCCCTTCATTCAGTTAAGTATTGATGGGTCCAAAACATGACCTCCTGGCCCCATTTCTTCTGCAACACCTTCCTGTGTTCAGTAGCCCTAGTGCTCTGCCCTGTGGACAGCTTGCTCCGGTGCTTCTGAACCAGGCTCCACCCCCAGCCTCTCCACTGTGCACACCGTGTGGCTGTCAGCAGGAGCCCACTGTTACCAGCCTCTGGCCCCATAGGCTTTGCATGAGTCTTTTTGTGTATTCATAGCTCTTTTTTTTTTGTTTTGTTTTGTTTTTTCATTTTTAATTTTCAATAGGAAATAACAATATGATAGTTTCAAAACATATTAGTAGTACATTCATAATAATTGATACATTGAATTTTGTTGTTCCCATAGTAGTTATAAAGAGCACAGTGTGTAGACATGATAAATTTTCTAATCTATATTAGTAGGGGAGAAAGAAAAAAAAAAAAAAGAAAAATAGCAACAAAATTTTTTTTTCTCTTTGTACAAAGAGAGTAGTTGTGTATATAGTCTAATGTTCCATAATTGTAGTGAGATACCGGTGAAACTGGCATTGTTGGAGGTTGTTGGTATAAGCCTCTTACAGCTCATTATTCTGATCTAGCTCTGTGTTCTATGTCTCGTAATTAAGCTTTTCTGTTGGGTGATCGAGGGCAAGTTAAGGCCCGACCTGTATAATTTTTTTTTTTAATTTTATTTATTTATTTATTTGTTTACTTGTTTTTGTTTGTTTGTTTCTTTCTTTCTTTATTTTGTGGCTGGCTTAGCCTGCCCTGGTGGTGGGGCTGGTGCAGCATGTGGTGCCGGGGATCGAACCGCAGTGCCTGCAGTTGCCTGAGCTTTCCTAAGCAGGCGCTTCAGACCACTGAACCATCTCACCGGCCCCCGACCTGTATAATTGATCATTCATCTTTTGTATCTTCCAGGGTCAGATCCCCTCAGGATTAACTTTGGAACCATGTACAGTGCTTTGTAGTCATAGCTCTTTTTTTTTTTAATATAGGTCAGCATTTCAGTCCTTCCTCTTCAGTGGGGATTTTGTTAGGGAGTATTAATCCAGGGAGTCACTCACCTGAGCCAGCCACTGGACCTGAGATCTCAGAATCTCCTGTGACCCCTGTCCTGGCTGGAGGAAGCAAGAGATGGCCTTTACCTGAGAGCTCTGCTGAACATCCGTCCCTGTCTCCCTTCCGTCCTCATAACACCATCTCCTGCTGGTTCTGACACAGTCTCCCTGTTTCTGAAGTCTCTCTCTCTCTCTCTCTCTCTCTCTCTCTCTCTCTCTTTCTCTCTCTCTCTCTCTTTTGTCTTTTTGAGACAGGGTCTCACTATGCAGTTCAGGCTGACTCTGAGCTCACTTTTGTAACCCAGGCAGGTCTCAAACTTGCACCAGTCCTCCTACCTGAGCCTCCTAAGTGCTGGGATTACAGGCGTGTGCCACCATGCCCAGCTCTAGAAGTCTCTCTTTTTTTTAAAATTTTATTTATTTATTTATTTATTTGTTTGTTTGTTTGTTTGCTTGTTGTGTTTGTTTGTTTCTTTATTTATTTATTTCGTGGCTGGCTCAGCCTGCCCTGGTGGTGGGGCTGGCGCAGCATGTGGTGCCGGGGATTGAACCACAGTCCCTGCAGTTGCCTGAGCCCTCCTAAGCAGGCGCTTTAGACCACTGAACCATCTCGCCGGCCCCTAGAAGTCTCTTTTTAAACATTATTTTCAAGAAAATATTTTTATAGGTGAATACTCAGGCTAACCTAGTGGATATGATCTTGGAACGTCCATGACTACCCACTTAAAGATCAAAGTATTATATGCTGTATGCTCGTAGTGGTCAGTGCTGTGAAGGCAGAAGTGCTTTCTACACTGGCATGGATGTGTGTGCTGCAAAGAGACCGAAGCTCTCCTGCTGTCGTAGTACACTCGTGCTGCTCTCCTGTCGAAGCATGATAACTGTGTTTCTGCACGCTTGTTCCAGTCCCTTCCGTTTAAGCCGCTTGGTTGGGTTTCTGGTGGGGTAGGCAGAGACTGCAGTCTCTTCTTCCTGTCCAAACCTCTCCTGCCAACATGGTGCTCCCCTGTCTGGTGCAGCACGCATGGGGCTGGTGGACACTCTACTGGCCACCTGTCAGCTCTCACGTAACAGTGTTTGGTAGACCATTACCGACCTGGAAACAAGTCACATCTCTACAAAGAAGAAAAACAGTTCAATTCCTTGTGTGTACTTTTGATTTCAGTTTTTATAGCGATAATGAGAATCTGCTTCTTTTCACTTCACTTGGCTCTTCTGGTTAAAGGATAAGCTATAAGCTATGCGTTTATCTGTACTAATGTGTTGCTTAGTTTTGTACCATGAGTAAAATTTGAGGTGTTTTTCAAGAAAAAAAAAAAAGAAAGAAAGAAATAATCGGGCCAGGCGAGATGGCTCAGTGGTCTAAAGCACCTATCTGGGCAAACTTAGGCAACCGCAGGGACCATGGTTCGATCCTTGGCACCCCATGCTGCGCCAGCCTCACCCCCAGGGTGTGTAATTACGTGTGTAATGCTTCTGGAAAATCTCAGCACTGATATTTCAACTCTGTAGAGATTTTTGGAGGACTCAGACATAACTTGGAGGTGTTTTATGCCACTATCTCCGCAGAGCCCTTAGAACCCATGGTACTTTCTGACCCTCTTTCCCTTTCCAGCCAGCCATAATAAAAAAAAAAAAATTAAAAATAAAAGAAAGAAATAACAATGTGACATTTTCAAAAACACGTTAGTAGTACATTCCCAATAATTGATACGATGCATATTGTTGTCCTCATAGTAGTTGTACAGAGCACAGGGTGTAGACACGATGATTTTTCTAATCATTGTTGGTACAAAAATTTATTCTCATTGAACTAAGAGAAAGTAGGCTGAAGGGTTGTGTTTTCATAGTACACATAGTATACTATGTATACATAGTCCAGTATTCCATAGTGGTATTGGATTACTGGCAGAACTGGCAATGTCAGAAGCTGTTGATTTGAGCAAGAATGACTTTTTCAAATATACAGATTTAAGCCAGATACAGCTATATTTGAGACTCTGGTTTACCATTTATTAGTGAAATGGAACTTTTATAAATATTAAAACAATGGCCAGGCATGGTGACGCACGCCTGTAATCCCAGCACTTGGGAGGCTGAGGCAGGAGGATCGGCGCAAGTTCGAGACCAGCCTGGGCTACAAAAGTGAGCTCAAGGCTAGCCTGAGCTGCATAGTGAGACCCTGTCTCAAAAAGACAAAAAAAAAAAAAAAAAAAAAAAAGAAAAACAAACAAACAAACAATGAATTTAAGTACTTCTCTAAGTTTTGTTCCCTGTATCCTACCTTGGGCTGAGTTCCTAGAGGCTTGCTGCCCCAGGATGAGAAAAAGCTATTGCTGTCCCTCTTCTGTGGGACTCTCGGCTGGAAGACTGACTGGATCAACTGTGGGACAGTGAGAATAAGCTGGTCCTGCCCTAAGGGCTGGATGGAGGAGGAAGTGGAAAACACAACCCTTCATCTTAGAGGAGCCGGGCAGGAAAAGAGGAAGTGGGGTGGGAGGAGGTCAATGGCCTAGTTCCTTCACTCTCTTCAGACGTTAGGTCTGGGGAAGCCAGCACCAAAGATGCTGACGCAGTGCTGATGGAGCGGGAGGTGCTCACTCTGGGTCCCTGGGCAAGTCCTTCCCCCTTTGCTGGTCTGGTCTTGAGGCTTAGCGAATGCTGGGAGCAAGGCCCAGACTTGCCCAACTCTCAGGCCTTCTGCGAGGCCAGAAGATAGCTCAGTGGGCACCAGCAGATCTTACGTGTGTAATGCTTCTGGAAAATCTCAGTATTGATATTTCAACTCTGTAGAGATTTTTGGAGGACTCAGACATAACTTGGAGGTGTTTTATGCCACTATCTCCATAGAGCCCTTAGTACTCATCGTACTTTCTGACCCTCTTTCCCTTTCCACCTCTCCACAACTCTCCCCATCCGCCACCCTCACCCCAGGAGATTTTAGCCTGGAATTTCAGAGGCTCCCAGCAAGGCTAAATGACCTTCTGAAGTTTCTTTCAGAAAACGCATTGCATTACTTGCTCTCGTATTCTACCGTCACGTTTTTAGTCACTTCCCTGACCATGCACAATTCACGCATTTCCTCTGCCTTGTAGTTTCTAAAAGAAAAGTCAGCTGGATGTGGTGGCGCATGCCTGCAATCTCAGCACTCTGGAGACTGAAGCAGGAGAAATACTGCAAGTTCAACGCCAGCCTCAATCAGCCTGAGCTACATACTGTGGCCTGTCTCAAAAAGCTGAAAAGTAAAAAAGAGAGTCAGACAGAATGTGTACCCTTATTTTGAAAGACTATTGTCAGCCAGACATTGTAGGGCACCCCTGCAAGCCCACCACTCTGGAAACTAAGGCAGGAGGATCAGAGAAAGTTGGAGGGCAGCCTGGACTACATAGTAACACTCTGTCTCAAAAAAAAAAAAAAGAGAGAGAAAGAGAAGAAAAAAGGGTATCATTGGGCTAATTTTAGATAACTGACACTACGATTATCTGAAACTTATCTAAGTTGAATGTAATATGTACTGCAATTTTCTGTGTGCAAAATTAGCTTGAGCTACAGAAGTGGAATATTTTATCTATTAAAAGCTTTTTGAGGGGCCGGCGAGATGGTTCAGTGGTCTAAAGCGCCTGCTTAGGAGGGCTCAGGCAACTGCGGGGACTGCAGTTCGATCCCCGGCACCACATGCTGCGCCAGCGCCACCACCAGGGCAGGCTGAGCCAGTCACAAAATGAATAAATAAAAAGAAACAACCAAACACACCAAGCAAACAAACAAACAAACAAATAAATAAATAAATAAATTAAAAAAAAAAGCTTTTTGAGGGCCAGCAAGATGGCTCAGTGGTCTAAAGCGCCTGCTTAGTCAAGCTTAGGCAACCTCAGGGACTGCAGTTTGATCCCTGGCACCACATGCTACACCAGCCCCACCCCCAGGGCAGGCTGAGCCAGCAATAATAATAATAATAATAATAATAATAATAATAATAATAATAATCTTTTTGAAAGCCAGACATCGTGGTGCACTTCTGTAATCCCAGCATGTGGGAGGCTGAGGTAGGAGGATTGGTGTGAGTTTGAGACCAGCCTGAGCTACAAAGGAGAGTTCAAGGCCAGCCTGAACTGCATAGCGAGACCCTGTCTCAAAAAGACAAAAAAAAAAAAAAAAAAAGAAAAGAAGGCTTTTTGAAGCTCTGCAGCATAAGCACCTACCTGAGTTCAATCCCTGATACTGAAAATAAATAAATAAAAAACAAATAAAAGCTTTTATTGGTGGGGCAGGGGAGATGGCTCAGTGGTCGAAAGTGCCTGCTTAGGCAAGCTTAGGCAACCCCAGGGACCACGGTTCCATCCCCGGCCCCACATGCTGCGCCAGCCCCACCCCCAGGGCAGGCTGAGTCAGCCATAAAAATAAATAAACAAACAAATAAATAAATATACAAAAAAAGTATTGGTAACATACACTAAATTTTAGGGTTTTTGGGGGGTTCTGGGGACCAAACTCAGGGCCTTGTACATGCAAAGCAAGAGCTTTACCACTGAGCCACACCCTCAGCCCCTAATTCCTTTTCTTCTTTTTAATGAATTTATGACAGGGTCTACAGGGTGTACAGGGTCTCATTACATAGATCGACTCTAGTGCTTTTCCTGTTTTTCTGCCTCCCAAGTGCTGGGATTAGCACAGCACACGAGGGATCAAACACTGGCCACTGTGCTCTGCGAAAAAGGTGCTTTAGTCCACTGAACTATCTGGCTAGCCCTAGCCCCTAATTTCTTCTTCTTGTTGTTGTTACCAGGAATTGAACTCAGGACCTTGTGCTTGCCAGGCAGGTGCTTGTGCCACTGAGCTATATCCCTAGCCCCCCACACTTTACTTATTTTATTATCATTATTTTGTAATGTATGTAGTACAGGGTCTACAAGGTCTCACTACACAGATCAGACTCGTGATTCTCCTGTCTTCAGCCTCCTAAGTGCTGGGATTACAGGCATGTGCCACCACGCCCTGTCTCAATTGCCATCTCAGCGCACCCTGGGGATGGGCCGGTGGCACACCAGGGACTGAACCCCAGTCCCTGTGCTCTGCCTAAGCAGGTACTTTAGTCTTCTGAGCTATCTGGTTAGCCCTGTAAACTTTAAATTATAAAAAAAAAATTCATTCCTCCTCTTTTACTTGATGGGCACCTTATATACATGTGATATTTGAGGGTTTCAAAAATTCCAGTGAGGGCCGGCCAAATAGCTCAGCGTATTAAAGCACCTACAAGCAGGTGCAAGGGCCAGGGGTTTGATTCCTGGGCCCGCTGTACTGGCCCCACCCTTGGTGCATGCTGAGACAGCAACTGAGACTGGGAGTGGTGGCGAGCCTGTAATCCCAGCTCTTGGGATCAGCCTGTAAGCAGGCAGATCACTACTAGTCTGATCTAGTAGTGAGACCCTGAACACTCTAGAACTTTCCCTAAAATTAAAAAAAAAAAAAAAAAAAAAAAAAAAATCCAGTGAATCCCAGCACTCAGGAGGGTGAGGCATGAAGACTGCCAAAGTTCCAGGCCAGCAAGTGATACATAGTGAAATTATCTTTAAAAAAAAATTCCAGTGAAAATCATCATCTGTCATAGAATTCACTGGAAAGCTGGGACTGCAGTGATTGCGCAAGGACAGGGTGGTGGGGTGTGGCACTGGAGAGAAGCTGAAAGGCATTAATCTGGGCGCAGGGGCCCATGGCCTAGAAGCCTTCATGAAGGCTTTGGAGGAGACCAGCTGGCTTGGCTCTGACCTTCTGTTCCCTGCTCCCAGCTACATGGAGGTTTGCAGCCCTCCCTACAGACTGGATGTCTGTGTGACTTGTTGAATGCAATGTCATTGAAAGTGACGTGCGCAGATGTACCCAGAATCCTTATACACAGTTGCAGTGGATTCCTACTGCATGTTTAACAAGTGATCGCAATCTTTGTTGCTTAAAACCATAAACACAACACAGATTGTAAGATAAGAGCTCTTTCCCCAGCTCCTCACTGGCATTGATTTTATAGTGGTCATTCAGATTGGGGTAACATGGAATCATAAAGTTGTTATGATTTGCATTGTGAGTCTTCCTTTGTTAAAAATATTTTTAATTTAAAACAATTTTTTGTTGTTCTGTGAAGGTCTCACTATATAGTTTAGGTTGGCCTTGAACTCACTATGTAACACAGCCTGCCCTTAAACTCATGGTGATCCTCCTGCTTCAGCCTACCAAGTGCTAGTGTTATAGACAGCTGAATTAGATAGAAATAGTATAGGCAGTCAGATAGGCCAGGTCCTCAAAAGAGACAGCATGGAAGATAAGATACCTCACAACTATGAGAGAGACATGCACCTGCTGTGGGCCAAACCTAAACACCAAAGATCAAACAAATGCTCACCTCCCTAAAGATAAGCATCCAGGATTGATCCTCACCTCGAGGAAGCCCTGGAGAATCACTAATCCAACTGCTACCGGCTGCTGGATAAGGTCCTGTTCTACGTTCATGCCTGCTTGCTAGGAGACTCCTTTCTCCCTTTGGTCAATTTTATCTGAGCAATGGTGCTTATAATCTCATTAGTTTTTTTGTTTTTCTTTTTGAGACAGGGTCTCACTATGCAGTTCAGGATAGCCTTGAGCTCACTTTCGTAGCTCAGGCTGGTCTCGAATTTGCATGGATCCTCCTTCCTCAGCCTCCCAAGTGCTGGGATTACAGGTGTACACCTCCACGCCCGGCTTTTTTTTTTTTCTTCAGGTTTTTTTTTTTTTTTTTAATGAACAGAAGCTTTCTTTCCCCCAATAAATACTTGGCTCTTAACCTCCGTTTGTTCCTAAAATTCGTTCTTTGGTTTTAGAGAATATGAACTCATCCCAGGTACATTTCAGGTTGGGAGTTTCATTCCCCTGTATCACTAAAATGACAGGTCCGCACCACCATGTTCAGCTTCTTTCTTATTTTATTTTATTGATTTTTGAACCCAGGATCTTTGCACTAAGATACATCCTTAGCTGTTGCTTGCTTGCTTGCTTGCTTGCTTGCTTTCTTTTTTTCTTCTTCTTCTTCTTTTTTTTGTCTTTTTGAGACAGGGCCTTGCTATACAGCTCAGACTGACCTTGAGTTCATTTTTGTAGCCCAGGCTGGTCTTGAACTTGTACCAATCCTCCTGCTTCAGCCTCCCAAGTGCTGGGATTATGGGCATGTGCCACCACGCCTGGCAGCAGTTGCTTGCTTGCTTTCTTTCTTTCTTTCTTTCTTTCTTTCTTTCTTTCTTTCTATCAGAAATTGAACTCAGGGGTCTGGCGAGATGGCTCAGCGGTCTAAAGCACCTGCTGAGGCAAGCTTAGGCAACCACAGGGACCGAGGTTCAATCCCAGGCACCACACGCTGCACCAGTCCCACCCCCAGGGCAAAAAACCACAAACACCTGCATGTTAGAAATTGAACTCAGGACCTTGCACTTGCCAGGCTCTGTGCCACTGAGCTATAGCTCCAGCATCAGCTTGTTTTTTATTTTACAATTTGAGACAGGATCTCACTTAAGTCACTAAGTTGCCCAGACTGTGCTGAAGCTTGTGCTCCTCCTGTCTCAGCCTCCCAGAATGCTAGAATTCCAAGCATGTACCATACAGCAGGCTAGAGATGAACTAGAGAAATGAGGGTTACTTGCTGCGTAGACTCCAAGCACATGGCAGGCTCTCGCATGCACATGACACACTCGGTCCTGTCCACCCCTTCACCCTCTTCTTCCACACTCTCCGCCAGTTTTCCTTTGCAAGGGCTACCATGCCTGTGAGAAATGCTAAATATTCATCCCACAAATACTGAGACCCCTGCCTAAGTCTTTATGACAGCAGTGAGACCAAACAGGGCTGGACAGAACGTGGGTGCAGATGTGGGCAGAGAGAGCTGCATCTGTTACCCCAGAGAAGAAGCAGTTCCAGGGCTGGGAAAGCCAGAGGTGACGGGGAGGGAGAAGCTCAGACTGGATGGAGACAAAGGCAGGGTGGAAGCCTTGTTACAGGCCAAACATGGGGACTGCCTGAGTGAGGAAGCCGGGCTAGAGCTGGGAAAGCCAGACAGAAAATACCTTTGGAGCGAAGCCCGGCAAATGGCCCAGCTGACTTTAGGAGCAGGAGATGGGTATTTATCAGAGATCTGGGCTAGGCTTGACTCAGGTGTCCCATCTTTCCTGTGGTCTGTGATAAGATGAAAGGCAGAGGCTGGCTGGCACGGTGTCGTGAGACCGCACAGGAGCTTCTGCCCTGGCCAGGGACTTAAATGAGGCCAGAGGGAAACCAGGCTCTGGGCGGCTCCCAGGCACATTCAGCTGGGACTCATGTTTGTCTCATGGTCTCATGAGTTATAAAGGGATAAGAAATGGCATGAGAATATTTACATGTCCTTCGGAGAAGCAGCTTGCAGGTGTTAATGCGGTCTCAGCAGACACAGGCCAAGGTCTGACGTTCGGAACAGGATCTGCAAGTGCGCAGAACTCACTGCTGCCACTAGAGTGGAGGCCCAAGGAGGAAGTGTTCCCAGCAGCGTTGCCTAAAGATGCCCAGTGAAATTGACTTCAGTTTCCTGCCTGACACATTTCTTCCTCCTTCTCCTCCTGGGGATTTAATGCTAGTCTTTGTCCATGCTGGGCAAGCATTTCCCCTTTGAGCTACTTCCCCTACAGGGACACATCTCTCTTCTTCCTCTTCTCCTCCTTCTCCTTCTCCTTCTCCTTCTTCTTCTTCTCCTTTTCTCCTCCTCCTCTTCTTTTTCTTCCTTCTTCTTCCTTTTTCTCCTTCTTCTTTTTCTCCTTGTCCTCCTCCTCTTTCTCTTCCTCCTCCTCCTTCTGTTTTTGAGAGTTTCATATGATGAAAAAAAGGTGGCCTTTTCCAGGAAATTAAATGGTCATTTCTTTGACACATGAGAGCTTGTATATTACACCTCTGTCTGCTACAGAATAGAATTTAGTCTCTACAGCACTTTGTGTGTGTGTGTGTGTGTGTGTGTGTGTGTGTGTGCATGTGTGTGTTGGATTGAACCCAGGACCTTGTGCATGCAAGGAGAGAGTTCTACCACTCCACTGAGCCACATCCTCAGCCTTATTTTTTTTTGAAACAGTTTTGCTGTGGTGTTTAGGCTGGCCTTGAACTCACTTGATAACCTGGGGTGCTCTCAAACTTGCAGCGATCCTCCTGCCTCATTACAGGTATGAGCCAACACACCTGGCAACTCTACTTTCTTAGGATTTCAAATGCTCAGGAGTGCAGATGAGTCCTGTAAGTGCGCACAGAGGGCAGGAAGCCATCGAGTCCCAGAAAGGCAGTGGGGGTGTGAGCCAGTTTTAGGGGGTTGCTTGTCCCCAGAGTGACACAGTCTCCCCTACACCAGGGGATGCCAGGGGTGCGTCAGTCCGTGGCACAGCATGCTTCTGCAATTCCAAGAGGCACTGATAGCATTTGGGGAAACAGGTTCCTGTGGGATGTTCACAGCAGCTACAACCTATTCTTCATTTAACCTTTTCCAAAGATGGAGATTAAGACCAGGAAGCTCTAGGTTACAGCCAAAGCCCTTTTTTATTTTTGAGACAGCATCTTACAAACTTGCTGAGTTGCCTACACTGGGCTCAAAATTGCAAGCCCCTGCCTCCCAGAATGCTGAAATTACATATGTGTGCCACCATGCCCAGCCTAAAATTTTTACTGTGAGAACAGAAGCATGTCTTTCTTTTTTTTTTTTTTTTTAATGGCCAGCTCAGTCTACCCTGGGGGTGGGGCAGCATATGGTGCTGGGGATCGAACTGAGGTTCCTGCGGTTGCCTAAGCTTGCCTAAGCAGGTACCTTAGACGGCTAAGCCATCTTGCCAGCCCTATGCAGTTGAGGCCAGACTTGAGCTCACTTTTGTAGCCCATGCTAGTCTCAAACTCGCACTGATCTTCCTGCCTCAGCCTCCCAAGTGCTGGGATTACAGGTGTGCACATTTCTTTATATCTTGAATAATCATTTCGATAATATTGGTGCTAAAAAATGTGGTCGTACAGTCACTTGGCTGAGGCGGGATGATTACTGCAAGTTCAAGATTAACCTGAGGTATGTAAGTTGAGTTCAGTACCAGCCTGAGCTACATTGCTGACTCTAACAGATGTGGCTAAGCCAAAGATCAGTCCCATGTGCAGGGCTAGAGCAAATCCAGCCCCAAGAACACAGAATGCCCGAGGTGAGCTAGGTGAACAAATTGTTAGGCAGAGGGATTTCACCTGACATCAGCCTGCCCAGGGTGTAAATAAATGCACTGCAGTCATTGAGTGGGTTCTCTTCTCCACCAAGAGTTGGATCCATCTGACCCCTGCTTCCTTCAATTTCACTCTTGCCTTCATTTTTTCATGGTCCTCTGAGTTTTCAGAGTTTTTCAGAGCTGTGCTGGACACAGCAGGACTTTATCTCAAAAACAAAATGTTGCTAAATAAATGTGTAATAATCTTTCAAATAGAAGTCAGAAAAATGGAGATATAGAGAGCCTTTTTGAGACAGGGTCTCGCTGTGCAGTTCAGGCTGGCCTTGAACTCACTTTTATAGCCCAGGCTGGTCTCGAACTCAAACTGATCCTCCTGCCTCAGCCTCCCAAGTGCTGGGATTGCAGGTGTGCGCCACCACGCCTGGCAAAAATGGATATATTTACAAATGATTGCACCTGCTAGTTATAATGGGTTAGAAGTTACAATTTAGTGATTGGCCATCAGTCTGGAGACTAGAGAGAGAAATCCAAGCATACTTATGGAAGATTCAGTTGCCTTCTTTGAGTAACTAGTTAGGGCAAGAAAAATAGAGACTAAAAATGACTTCAAGTTTTAAAAGTTTTTCTTCTAGGGCTGGAGAGATAGTTCAGTAAAGTAAGCACTTACCTGGCAAGCATAAGGGCCTGAGTTCAATCCCTGGTTCTGGAAAAAAAATTCTAAATATTCTAAAATTTTTCTTCTAGACTTTATTATATTTTATTTATTGTTTGTCTTTTTGAGACAAGGTTTCTCAATGCTGTTTAGGCTGCCCTTGAACCCACTTTGTAGCCCAGGGTGCCTTCTAATTCACAGAAGTCTTCCTGCCTCAGCCTCCTGAGTGCTGGGATTACAGGTGTGTCCCACCATGCCCGATGTGCCTTCATTTTTTTTTTTTTTTTCAGGACCGGCGTTCAAACTTGTTATAAACTAACTTAAATGACTCCATTTTGTACTACTTTATGAGCTGCTTGTTCTCTAGCTCACCCTGCCCTACCATAAACCAAGGAATGTGCTAAACCTTTTAGAGACAAGGTAGGACCCCAGGTATCCCAATGCTCAAACCAAGAATTGACTTAACCCCTGCCCTAGTTGACACAAGCCCTCCTACCCCAAGACAAACTTTGCCTTTGTTTAGTCTGAACTCTGTTCTTACTTTTATTTGATCAAAAGTTTGTTTTCCCCCTTGATGTAAGCTGACTCTGCTGCCCTTCTCTATAACAAACTTTGTGAATTGTGATTGATATATTGTAAATTGTTGTCCTCTCTATAAACCCTGACCCTGGTCACAAATGTTCTCCCTAATTGCAGGCATGCCTGGTACTGGGTGTACAAGAGCAAAGGGCAACTCCTAGACCCCGCAGCATCTCCTTTCCCTCCCTAACCCAAGTGCCAACTATCCTACCTAATTGCAGACTCAGAGACAACTCCTAAATCTTATGAAGTTCCCCTCTCCAATCAGAGACAACTCCTAAGTTTCCCCCTCACCCTGGTTGTGGTTGCTCCCTTCTAAAATCCTTTGTCTCCACTCAGTGTGTGTGCCATTCTCTTGACCCACAGGAGGGTGTGTGCCACTGAGCTTAGCTAATAAAAAGTGCTCCACATTTTGCTTTTGGGTCTTTGTTTTCTTCGCGACGTGCAACAGAACTCAGGACCTTGCCCTTGCCAGGCAGGCACTTGTGACATGGAGCTATCTCCCTAGCCCCTCATTTTTTAAACATATATGTTTAAGCTTTAGGTTAGTGGTCTATAACACAAGATGTCCTAAAATATTGTTTAAAGAGTCAGATGAGGTGTCACACAGATCCCACTCTGTCCCCTGTGCTCCCACGGCTGTGTGAGAAATGCAGAGTCTGGGTGCTAGGAAGCTCCCTTCCCGGGTCCCCTTTGGTGGTCCCCTCCAGCACAGTGGGGAGTCCATCCCATGGTACCCTCAATTTCCCACTGAGTCTCAGGTTACCTTCACCCGTCTCGACCCATGGATACTTCTATATTGTTGGTGGGAGTGTAACTTTCTTTTTTTTTGTACTGGGAATCAAACTCAGGACCTTGCACTTGCCAGGCAGGCTCTATGCCACTGAACTACACCCCTGGCCTGGGAATATAAACTAGAACAACCACTGTGGAAACTGGTATGGATTTTCTTCAAAAAATTAAAATAAGAATTTCTATTTGATCCAACATTTGCTCCCATCTGGGGGGGGGGGAGTGTATTACAGTGATAAATGAAAATCAATGTTTATAGCAGCACAGTTCATAACAGCTACATCTTGGAAGGGGTCCATGTCCGTCAACAGATGAACTGATGAAGAAAATATGTTATTTACAACCACGGAGTTCTTCTACTGTGCCAGAAAAAAGGCCAAAAGGCTTGAGTCATTTTTAAGAAAATGGATGCATCTGGAGACCATGACGTCAAGTGAAATAAATCAGACACACAAACAGAAATAACACGTAGTGTCTCTTACACGAGAAGTCCAGAGTAAAAACAAAATAAAAGACAGATAATAGGAAGTAAGAAGATAGATCATTCTTAAAGGGAAAGGGGTGCCTGCAAGCAGGAGCAGGGACCTCGAGTTCGATTCCCAGGCCTGCTGTGCCAACCATCCCTCCCTACCAACACTCTGACACAACAATTGAGACTGGGTGTGGTAGTGTTCACCTGTAACTCCAGCTCTTAGGAGGCTCTAAACAGGTGGATCACTATGAGTCTGATCTAGTAGTGAGACCCCGAACACCCTGTAGACCCGTCCCTAAAATTAAAAATAAAGAAAGAAAGAAAAGAAAATTAAAGCAACACTGAGATTCCACTGGATGATTGAAGAATGTTTGTTTTGTATTTAGTACAGGGTCTACAGGATCTCTCTACATAGATCGCATTTGTAGGGATTCTCCTGTTTCCAAGCCCCCCAAGTGCTGGAATTACAGGCCTGCGTCACCACGCCTAGTCTCAATTGCCATCTCAGTGCACCCCAGGAGCGGGCTGACACAGCACGTTGGGGAATTGAATCCCTGGCCCCTGAGTCTGCCTAAATAGGCACTTTAATCTGTTGAGCTATCTGGCCGACCCTGAAGACTGGGGTTTTTTGGTGATGAAATATGATCCTTTTGAATTTCCAAATAGCCATATTAATTAATTTTTTATGAGCAGAATATGTTTATTAGAGGAGAGAAAGCTCCTATCCAAGAGAGGGACAGGAGGGGGGGTCCCAAGTGAGTGGTCCCCCCATGTTAATTAATATTATTAATGTTAAATTAACTCTAAGAGGTCATCACTTTGGTAGTACAGGTAGTAAAATAGCTATATTTCATTTAATTACTCTTCTGGATTGTTGATTGCTGTATTTTTTTTTTTTATGGCCAACTCAGTCTGCCCTGGGGTTGGGGCTGGCACAGCACATGGTGCCTGGGATGGAATTGCGGTCCCTGAGGTTGCCTAGCTTTCCTAAGCAGGTGCTTTAGACCACTGAGCCATCTTGTCCGACTTTGATTGCTTTAGATATTGGCATTGGAAAGTAACAGACATTTGCTGACATTTAGCATGGTATCTGAGGGGCTGGGGAGATAGCTCAGGGGCACAAGTGCCTGCCTGGCAAGTGCAAGGTCCTGAGTTTGATCTCCAGTACTGCAAAATAAAAAGCAGATGAAGGTAAGAACAGTGGTGCATACATGTCTGTAGTCCAAAACTTGGGAAACTGAGGAAGGAAGAATGTGGGTGTCTCAGATCAGCCTGGCTTACATATGAGACCCTGCCTCAAAAAATAAATACTTATTTTTAAAAATCATTTATTTATTTATTTGATATGGGATCTCACTATGCACCTCAGGCTTGTAGTGATCCTCCTGTCTCAGCCTCCCCAGCACTGGGATTTAGTGGCTTCCAGGACATGTGGTACAGAGGATCAAATCCAGATCTTTGCACTTGCCAAGCAGGCACTTAGACCACCGAGCTATCTCCCCAGTCCCCCAAAAATAAATACTTAAAAAAGTATTTCAGACATACTTGTGATTAAGGAGTAAAGTGGAAGTTAGTACTTAAAATAAGTCATTTATCTTCAAAAGGATTAGAAGGCTGGGGAGATAGCTCAGTAGAATAAGTACTTGCCTAGTAAGTGCAAGGTCCTGAGTTCAATCCCCAGTACCACCAAAAAAAAAAACCTTTCTGCCCTGGCAATCCCTAAATTCTAGGGTGGGCAAGGAGGACCCTTTGTCTTTGGGCCGGTGAGATGGCTCAGTGGTCTAAAGCATCTGCTTAGGAAAGCTTAGGCAACTGCAGGGACCACAGTTCGATCCTCAGCACCACATGCTGTGCCAGCCCCACAGCCAGGGCAGGCTGAGCCAGCCATAAAAAATATATATATATAAATAAATTAAATAAAAAATAAAAATAAAAGGATTAGAACTCGGCATGGTGGCTCACTCCTATAATCCCAGCACTTGGAAGGCTGAGGCAGGAGGATCGGTGTGAGTTGGAGACCAGCCTGGGCCTCAAAGTGAGCTCTAGGCCAGCCTTAAGGCTTAGTGACTCGGTAGAGAAGTTATATGAGACAAAAGGTTATGTTACTGAGTTACATCAAAAAGTTAAATTGAAGCCATTAAAATTGCCTGGATTTCTGGAGGTAACCACTAGAGGGCACTTTGGTCTTTATCAACTGAAGAAAAGGCTGGAGATCTCTAGAAACTAGAGGTCTGCTTTAATTTTATACTTCTAGCAAAGTACTTTCATGCTGTGTCTGTTGGATGATTGATTTTTTTTTTTGAATGATGAAATCTGATCTTTTAAATTTCCAAATAGTCGTGTTAGTTAATATTATTACACAAATAATATTAAATGAACTCCAGAGGCACTGACTTCGGCAGTATATACAGTAAAATAACTCCAAGAGAATGAGAAAACAAAGTACATATCTGAGAGAAAACGTTTACAAAAGATATTGACTAAGAGATTATTATCCAAAATATTTAAAGAACTTTTGAAACTCAACAATAAGAAAATAAACAACCTGGTTTTAAAATGGGCAAAAGATCTGAACAGACACCATAAAAAGAAGATAAACAGTTGGCAAGTAAGTACTATATATTAAAAGATGTGCCATGAAATGTCACTAGGAAAATGTCGACTAAAGTAAGATATGCCTCACACCTTCTGGAAACACCAAAATCTGAGACCCCGACACCACCAGTGTCAGCAAGGGTGCAGAGCAGCAGCAGTTCCCCATGTTGGTGGATGTTAGTGGTGATATGTGGTGACACACGTCTGCAATCCCAGCATCTGGGAGGCTGAGGCAGGAGGATCACTGAGTTTGAAGCCAGCTTGAACTATGCATGGTAACAACATCCCCGCTCTCCAAATGACTACAGCAAGTGAAATTATGGAAAAGGCAAAACTATGAAGTACATGAGCTCAGTGTTTTCCAGGGGTTAGGGAAAAGGGAGGGGGTAATGGAGAAGCACAGAGGATATTTTTCTTTTTCTTTTTCATTTTATTATTGTTATATATTTTATATTTTTAAATTTTTTATGTATTTGATACAGGGTCTCACTATGCAGCTCGGACTTGTAGTAATCCTCCTGCTTTCAGCCTCCCCCCATGCTGGGATTACAGGTGTGTGCCAGAACACCCCAACTCTGTGGCCAGCTCAGCTTGGCCTGGGGGGGGGGTTGGCGCAACATGTTGTGCTGAGAATGGAACCAAGGTCCCTGAGCTTGCCTACGCAGGTGCTTTAGTCTGCTGAGCTATCTCATGGGTCCCTTGTTATATATTTTTGAGAAAGGGTCTAACTATGTAGTTTAGGCTGCCTAGAATTGACTATACTTAAGGTCCAGGCTGGCCTTTAAATCAAGGTGATAGTGCTAAAATTATAGGTGTGTATCACCACACTCAGCTGTTTTTTATCTTTTTAAGGCTCTTTTCCCTTCTTTTTTTTTTTAATATATATTATGGCCGGTTCAGCCTGCCCAAGGGGTGGGGCTGGTGCAGTGTGTGGTGCCAGAGATTGAACCGCAGTCCCTATAGTTGCCCAAGCTTGCCTAAGCAGGGGCTTTAGACTGATGAGCCATCTCGGCAGTTCAGGTTGGCCTTGATCTCACTTTTGTAGCCCAGGCTAGTCTCGAACTCGCACTGACCCTCCTGCCTCAACCTTCCAAGTGCTGGGATTACAGGCGTATGCCAGCCCTTCCCTTCTTTTTTAAGAGCAGAAGGATTGCTGAGAGTTTAAGGCTAACATGGGTTACATGTAGTGAGGCTATTTCAAAAAATAAAACACCTTCCAAATTAAACCCCCTGCTGTAGGTCAGCCAGATAGCTCAGCAGATTAAATCACCTGCTTAGGCAGATGCAGGAATTGGGGTTTGATCCTAGTGTGCTGTGCCAGCCAAGCGCACCACCTCCAGGGCACCCTGAGATGCAATTGAGAATGGGCATGGTGGCACACGCCTGTAATTCCAGCACTTGGGAGGCTGAAAACAGGAGGATCACTATGAGTCTGATCTGTGTAATGAGACCTTGCACTAAATATATAAAAACAAAACAACAGAAAATCACCCACCCTGCCACATTCAGGGGCTGTGCTACTCAGTGGGGTGGGTTCATTTTCAGTTACCCCTAATTTTCTAGATTTTTGGAATCTGCCTGATACTTGCAGTAGGCTTTATGTTTTATGGAACTGTCCAAAGCCAAAATATAGGCCGGGGAGATAGCTCAGCAGTCTAAGTGCCTGCCTGGCAAGTGCAAGGACCCAGGTTTGATCCCTGGTACCGCATGCCCTGCTGGCTCTACACAGAGCTCACCACCAAAACCAGCCCTGGTGGCATATGCTGGGGAGGCTGAGACAGGAGGATCATTGTGAGTCTGAGCTGCATAGGGAGACCCTGTAGCAAATAAACAAAAAGATTTTTTAAAAAATTTAAAAAAGAGAAGAAAGTACAATATCTAAGGAAGTTTCAACTGTGGAAATTATGATCAATTTACTAAAATGCATGAATTAAAAAAAAAAGCCAAAATAGAGGCTGAGGGAGGAGGATCAGTGTGAGTTCGAGACCAGCCTGGTCTACAAAAGTGAGCTCAAGGCCAGCTTGAACTGCATAGTGAGGCCCTGTCTCAAAAAGAGAGAGAGAAAAAAAAAAAGCCAAAATAGTGGACTTTTAAAATGATGCTTTTCTGGTATGGGTTAGATCGTAGGAGAAGGAGGCTGAGGGAGGGGCAGTGCAGAAGTCTGGATTTTACCCTGTGTACTCGTGGGATTTTGAATATATTAGAATGAACATACATGTTACTTTTTTAAGGGGAGAGAAGTAGCTTTCCAGGCAAACACAATATAGAAAGAGCCACAGTACTCTATATATTCTATCTTTAGTGTACATATAATATTATAGTGATCTGAAGATAAAGGCCTCTTTTGAGAGGAAAAAAGAGGCCCAAGGTTCCGTTGGACGCTATTTGCTTCTCTTTGTCCTCACACCCTACACACAGAAACACAAACAAAAGCCTCTCATTGTTTCCTCTGGTGGAACAACTGATGACTAAGTGGCTGAATAAATCGCCCAGAGTCGCCAGAACTCCATTCCCAGTCATTTGACACCACGGAGGCAAGAGGATGCTGGAAATGTGCAGCTGTTAACATCTCCGCCACCCCCACTGAAAATCAGGGGATGGGAGGAGGAAGACAGTGCACCGTGCCAAAGGAAACGCCTCGTGCAAACAGGTACCCTATTAATCGGAGGGTGAACGTACACCCCACTCTTCCCGCTCCGTACCCCTAGGACGGACTGTTTTCATCATACATCGAAGGCAAAAAGTTGAGAACTTCCGGGGCTGAACGTGCCACTGAGAGGCTGTGGAATATGCTCTCTGCACCGTGAGCCCTGCTAAAGGAAGGTCTCGCTGTGTAGACCGAGGGGCTGCCTAACCCCACCCACCCGGTGACGCGATGATGCAGGGCGGCTGAGCAGGGTGCACTGGAGCTGAGGAACAGAAATGGACAGCGCTTGCTCCCTCCCACCGGGGATGGGATAACTGTCTATGCACACACACACATACACACACACACACGCACGCACACGCACAATAGAAATATATATATATACATAGATATATAATTTTTTTTTTTTTAACAGTACCAGAGATTGAACTCAGGACCCTGCATTTGTTAGGCAGGCTCTTGTTCTACTGAGCTATCTCCCCAGCCCAAACACTTCTTTCTTTTTTTTTGTCTTTTTGAGACAGCGTCTCACTACGCAGTTCAGACTGACCTTGAGCTCACTTTTGTAGCCCAGGCTTGTCTTGAACTCGCACCAATCCTCCTGCCTCAGTCTCCTCTCTTCTTTGTTTCTTTCTTTCCTTCTGTTGGGATAAGCTGAAGCACGGTTGATACCACTGAGACAGGCAGAGTTTAAGCAATGTTCAAGGACTTTATGGCAGACTTGGTGCAGCCAGGCCAAGGGCAAAGAGAACATTGGCCCTGGGCAAGGGGCAAAACCATTTTTTATAAGGGAGTTTAGGTAGGGGAGGAAGGCATTATCCAAGAGGGTACAACATTTTGGGTCTCAAAGTAGGAGTTCTAGGGTTAGGTGATAGGGTGGTGCTGGCAGGCACAGCATATCTCGGGGGGTTTTCATGGATCAGCTCTCTGCAGGTTGAGCTGTGGGGGGAGGGGGCATCCGCTAACTGGTTAAGCTGCATGGGGAAGCTGCCAACCTCCTGTTGAACTCAGAGCTCCCGCACTTGTGAATAACAGATCTGAGTTTTTCTTTCACAGCTGGTAAGGTCTAGTTCAGAGGCCTCCCCTCCCTGTCCCTCCCCTCCTCTCCTCTCATATTCCCTCCCTTCCCCTTCTCCTCTCTCTCTCCTTTCTTTCCTCTTCCCCTTCTTCCCCCCTTCCTCCTCCTCCTCTTCCTCTTCTTCCTCCTCCTCTTTTCCTTCTCCTCCTTCTCCTTCTCCTTCTCCTTCTCCTTCTCCTTCTCCTTCTCCTTCTCCTTCTTCTTCTTCTTCTTCTGTTTTGAGACAGGGTTTCTTTATGCAGTTCAGGCTGACCTTAAACTCATTTTGTACCCCAAGCTGGCCTCAAACTCCCAACGATCCTCCTGCCTCAGCCTCCTGAGTGCTGCAGTTACAGGTGCGGGCCACCATGCCCAGGGTGACTTCAATTTTTAAAAATATTGGGGCTGGGGAGATAGCTCAGGAGCATAAGTGCCTGCCTGGCAAGTGCAAGGTCTTGAGTTCGATCCTCGGTTCTGAAAAAAAAAAAAAAAAAAAAATGTTTATTAGTACATATTTGCCAGAGATAACTGACTTTAATTTTTTTTTTGTGTTTGAAAACTCCAAAATAAAAGCTGGGGGAGGGCCGGGCTTGGTGGTGCACACCTGTAATCTCAGCACTTGGAAGGCTGAGGCAGGAGGATGGTGCAAATTCGAGACGAGCCTGGGCTACAAAAGTGAGCTTAAGGCCAGCCTGAACTGCATAATGAGACCCTGTCTCAAAAAGATAAATAAATAAATAAATAAATTAATTAATTAATTAATAATAACTAAATATAAAAAATAAAGTTGGGGGAAAGCCCGAACAGCTGGAGAGAATCACTCTTTTGCGCCAGCGCAGTGCGCACGTGCGAGTGCGTGGGTGGATGTGTCCACAGGGTATCGTTTTAAGTCTATATTTAGAAACTTTGGAGCCATAATCATTGAAGAAAGCAGCTGAGGTCATTGTCCATTTTAAACCTCCCATTTACAGACGCGGGCCCTCTCCCATGTGGCTTCCTGAGGGCAGGGGCTGCAGCAACCCCTCTCCGACTCTGCACTCCTCGGCCAGGGGGCTTTTGAGGACGCAGTGACTGCTCAGCGCCCGATCTCTCTCTGAGGTGGCCGCTCACACGGGCTGGGTCCACCTGTCTGGTTCTGTCTGTCAGGCTGCGTTGTCCAGGGAGGTGGGAGGTGGAAGGCGACACGTGCTCTGCTGGGCGGCGGCTCTGTCCGAAGCTTTCACACACACACCGAGCTTCCTTAGTTCATGAGCACAACCTCCTGGTGAGGGAGGAATTGGTATCTTCGTCTATGAATAAGCAAAGGAAACTCACAGTTGGTGAAGGTTTTATTCAGTCACACATCTCGTCCACGCGGGGACTGTGCGATCTTTCCTCCAGGGAAAAATTCCCAGCTTCTTGGGGCTCCACACTGCCCTGGCTTAACACAGGTAAATCCTGTAGCCCTCACAGAACAGCCAGTCTCTGTGTGTCCCTGTGGGCAGGCATGGGGGTCCTCTGAGGCTGCTGGGGTCCCACAGCTTCCCCACCTGGTACTGAGCATCCAGCACTGCAGAAAGCAAGGTCTATGAACATTTACTTAGCTTCCTTCTGCTGACCTTGCAGCCCTATATCCCATATTACATATTTATTTAATGTACTTTAGTGCAGGGTCTACAGGGTCTCACTACACAGATTGGACTCGTAGTGATTCTCCTGTTTTTCAGCCTCAGAAGTGTTGGGATTATAGGCGTGCGTCAACACACTCAGTCTGAATTGCAGGGATTGAACCCTGATCCCTGTGTTTGCCTAAGCAGGCACTTGAATCTTCTGAGCTATCTGGCCAGCACCCCTCTTCCCCATATTACATTTTTAAGTGTGAAGGTTTAGGTCTAAAATGTCCCCCCAAACCTTGTTTGTTTTTCCATTTTCCTACAAGTATCTCAGATTTATTCTTTTTTAAAACTGTATGTATGTATGTATGTATGTATGTATGTATGTATGTATGTATGTTATGGCTGGCTCAGCCTGCCCTGGAGGTGGGGCTGGCTCAGCATGTAGTGCTGGGGATTGAACTATGGTCCCTGTGGTTGCCTAAGCTTGCCTAACCAGGTGCTGTAGACTGCTGAGCTGTCTCGCAGGTCCTCAAATTTATTCTTTATGGCTGAGTAGTTTTTTTTTTTTAAACTGGCTTCGAACTCATGGTGATTCTCCCATTTCAGCCTCCTGAGCGCTGGATTACAGGCATACACCTTGCCTGGCTATCTGTTTTATTTTATTTATTATTTTTTGGTACCGTGTGCTTGCCGTGCAGGCATTTGTGCTGCTGAGCGACATCCTGCTCCCTGTCTATTTTAAAAGATTGGATCACACTCATCCATGGATTCAAGAGTAGCTGGATGTGTGTTAGGAGGTGAGGAATGTCCAGAAGAGGCAGGTCACAAGGGCCTGACCTGGGGAGGCTTGTCTTGTCCCTGGCTCCTCCCTTCTTTGTCGGCTTCTGGCTGCCTTGGAGTGAGCAGCTATCCTCTGTCCCCTATTTCTTAGGAGCCAGCCAACTATGGATTAAACCCACTGGAAACCGTGAGACAAAAAAACCCTTTCCTTTCACTTGGAGATGTCAGGTATTTGGCCCAGTGATAAAAAAAAACTGTCTAGGGCAACACGCTGAGGTCCCCTTCTGTCTGTCTCTGGGACAGAAGCTTTCTTTCCCCAATAAATATATTATGCTCAGAAAGGAGAAAGAAAGAAAGAAAGAAAGAAAGAAAGAAAGAAAGAAAGAAAGAAAGAAAGAATCTAAACAGAAAATTGGTACCAGAAGCCTTTGGAACTGGCTTGCAGGAGGAGTTTGGACAAGGTTGGATATTTTGACCAGAAAAACCATAAAATGCTATAAGCAGAGATGTGTGTGTGTGTGTGTGTGTGTGTGTGTGTGTGTGTCTGTATTTAAGCAGAGATTAATGAGAGATTCTATCAGAACTAAGACAATAGCAACAAAGCAAAATGCTGCCTGGTGTGGTGGCACATGCCTATAATCCCAGCACTGGAGGCAGGGGTGGGGGCTACTGAGGTAGGAGGCAGGAGAATCTCTGGGAGTTTAAGGCCTGCCTGAATTACATAGTGAGACCCTGTCTCAAAAAAGAAACAAGGGTGGAGGAGATAGTTCAGTAGAATAAGCGCCTGCTTGGCAAGCACAAAGTCCTGAGTTCAGTCACTGGTACCAGAGGAAAAAAAAAAAGTTATTTCCCTCTGTCAGGCTGGTCAAATAGCTCAGTGGATTAAAACGCCTGCAAGCAGGTGCAGAGGCTGGGAGTTCGATCCCCACGCTTGCCTTGCCAGACCTGTCCCCAGGGCGCGCTGCAACGGAAATTGAGATTGGGCATGGTGGCACACACCTGTAATCTCACTATGAGTCCGATCTAGTAGTGAGACCCTGAATATCTTGTAGACACTCCCCCCAACCATGCTCCTTTCTGGATCCTAGTTTAACAGATACATTCTTGCTGCCAGTAATTATTATTTATTTATTTATTTATTGTCTTTTTGAGACAGGGTCTCGCTATGCAGTTCAGGCTGGCCTTGAGCTCACCTTTGTAGCCTGGGCTGGTCTTGAACTAACACCAATCCTCCTGCCTCAGCCTCCCAAGTGCTGGGATTACAGGCCTGCGCCACCATGCCAGGCTTAAAAATCATTTAATGCTAGTTTTTGGTACTACTTTTTTTAGTATCTCTGCTATATGTGGCGAGCAGTAGCCATGCCACAGTCTGAACAATGGAATGCCTTGAAATTTTCTCCAGTTAGCCCATGATCTTTAAATTTAGTTTAACACAGTCTTACAAGAAAGGCAAAAAAAAAAAAAAAGAAAAAAAGAAAAAAGAAACTTTTAAGACCCTGCTTTTACTGGCCCCCCTCCTGTCTCTTTCAGATAGGAGCTTTCTTTCCCCCTAATAAATCTATTCTGCTCATAACAAAAAAGACCTTGCTTTTACTATCCATATTCCTATCAGTGGTCTTATTTTTTGTTGTTGTTGGTCTTAGCAATTTTTTTTTTTTTTTTTTTTTTTTTTTTTGGTGAGACCAGGGTTCGAACTCACAACCTTGTACTTGCCAGGCAGGCACTTTTGCCACAGAGCTATCTCCCAAGCCCCTTGTTGTTGTTGTTGTTGTTTGTTTTTGTTTGTTTGGAGTTTTTGTTGTTGTTTTTTTTTAGTATTATGGCTGACTCAACCTGCCCTGGGAGTGGGACTGGTGCAGCATGCCAGGAATCAAACCACGGTCCCTGTGGCTGCCTAACCTTGCCTAAGCAGGCGCTTTAGACTGCTGAGCCATCTCACCGGCCCTTCGTTTTGTCTTTTAAATAGCATCTTGCCATGTAGCTCAGGCTCACCTTGAATTCACTATGTAGCCCAGGGCAGCTCAGGCTCATGCTGTTCCTCCTGATTTACCCTCCTTAGTGTGTGCACCACCACACTCAGCCACGTTTCTTTAAAAATTCTGACCAGAATCTCTTAAATTTGCAATAATTCTCCTGCTTCAGCCTCCAAAGTGCTGAGATTATAGGCATATGCCACCAAGCCTGGCATCTCTTCCCCTATTTATCTCTTTTAGAATGGAAATGTTTACCCTATGCCATTGTACACAGGAAGTACTTAACTTTGTTTTACTTTTCACGGGCCTCACAACTAAAGGTTTGGGCCGGTGAGATAGCTCAGTGGTCTAAGGCGTCTGCTTAGGCAACCACAGGGACCACGGTTCCATTCCCAGCACCACATGCTGTGCCAGCCCCACCCCCAGGGCAGGCTGAGCCAGCCATAACATACATACATACATACATACATACATACATACATAGATAAACAAAGTTTAAAAAAAACAATAACAACAACTAAAGGTTTTCCCTGAGTCTCAGAGAAGACTTTGTATATACTTGGACTTTTTTTTTTTTTTTTTTGGTCTTTTTGAGACAGGGTCTTGCTACACAGTTCAGACTGGCCTTGAGCTCACTTTTGTAGCCCAGGCTGGTCTCGAATTCACACCAATCCCCCAGCCTCAGTCTCCCAAGTGCTAGGATTACAAGCGTGCACCACCACACTCAGCCATACTTGACTTCTTAATCATACTATTGTATGATTGTATCATACTAACTGTTGCATTAGCAACTTAAAAAACAAATATCAAAGGTTTATTTATAGAAAAAGACCTTTGTTTTCCTCCAGTAAACCTATGTCAGGATAAGCCAGGATTTGGAAATATATGTAACATTTTAACATCTCTAATTTCAAATCATAATGACTGTTTTTTCTTTTTTTGTTGTTGTCTTTTTGAGGCAGGGTCTTGCCATGCAGTTCAGGCTGGCCTTGAACGCACTTTTGTAGCCCAGGCTGGTCTCCAACTCACAGTGATCCTCCTGCCTCAGCCTCCCAAGTGCTGGGATTACAGGCATGAGCCACCATGCCCAACATCATAATGACTATTTGGAAGCTACTGCTACATTCTTTTTTTAAGATTAATTAATTGATTTATTTATCTGGTACAAGGTCTGACCATACAGCTCAGACTCATAGTGATCCTCCTGTTTTCAGCTTACCCAGAGCTGAACGAAGATTCTATCTCAAAAAACCAAAAAATCTGAGCATGGTGGCACAGTCTGTAATCCCAGCCCTCAGGAGGCTGAGGTAGGAGAGTCGTTGGGAGTTTGAGACCAGCCTGGGCTACACAGTGAGCTCAAGGTCAGCCTGAACTACACAGTAAGACCCTGTCTCAAAAAGAAACAAAACGAAACAAAAACAGCCCTTGCTTCAATAACATATACTACAAAACCAAACCAAACCAAACCAAAGTAGGAAAGAAAGGAAGAAAGAAATCAATCTGAATAAGATTAACATCTGATAGGGGATGGCCTCATACTACACACACTGTCCAAGTCCTCCAGCTGCCACTGGGAATCATCTTCACCGAAAACATCTAAAGCCCAGCCTGCCACCTTCACTGAACTTAAGTTTTCCTTGTCGCTGGAGGGATGTTACATGCTCAGGTCTCACACCCAGGTGTCACTATCTGCACATGCTAAGAATCCAGTACAGGGCAGTGAGCGAGTAACAGAACCTGTCCACTTCCCTTTGGTTCTTATTCACATTGCTACAATTTATATTTGCATCCTCATTTTAGCCGGGGGCAGAGCTGAATTCTGCTGTGTGGGTTGGGGCAATGCTTTAGGTAAGAAAGGAAAAGGGATATTTAAAAATCAGTTCAAGTAGAGAAAGAAGAAAGTGAAGAGATTTACTATAACCAGAGTTTCTTCCTGCTAAAATTTTCTGTCTGGTTCAGGTCCCGTCCCATATTGTTGAGTCAGTGTACATCCTTGAAGGGGGAAGGGAGGACAAGAGGCAAATCCACTACCACCTTTGGAAAATAGCTCCAGCACAGGTCCTACTGAGGAGAGGTCAATGATGTCATCTTAGAAAACAGGGGGCAAAGTGTATAGTGTATACTGGTACTCCCAGTACTTAGGAGGCTGAGACAGAAGGATCTAGTTTAAGGAAACACAGTGGAGCTACATAGTGAGTTCCAGCCTGGACTACACTGTAAACTTCTGTCAGGAAAAAAAAAAAAGGAAGAAAGCTGAGCATAATGCTTTAATGTACTCAAAGACTGAAAAGACTTCTAAGTCCCTTAACAGAGGCAAAGGAGCTTCCTGTGACTAACTGTAAAATCTAGAGAGGTAGGCCTCTGGTTCGCCAGAGTTCACATGAGGCTTCATTAGTTTAGTAGCCTTTACAGTAATATGAATGCCTCCTATACACTAGGAACAAACTTTAGGTGTTGGAGATCCAAATTAGGGGCTGAAAATATTTGAAGGAAGAAAAATAGTAGAAGATACTGAGAGGAGAAAGTTGCAGGGCTCGGGAGATGGCTCAGCAGCATGAGCACCTGACTGGCTTAGTGCAAGGTCCTGAGTCCAGTCCCTGTGTACCAAAAAAGAAAGAAAAGAAGAGAAAGTTGTAAGAACCAAGCCACACACGGGGATGCACAGCTGTAATCTCTGCACTTGGGAGGCTGAACAGGAGGATCGCTGAGTTTGGACCCAGCCTTGGTTACACAGTGAGAACAGGACCAGTGTGAACTACAGAGACCCTGCTCCCTAATAGTAACATAGAAAGAAAGAATACTGTGAACCATGTTCTCAACTCTCCCAGGCCCCGTAAGCTACACTGGCTGCTTCTCTCTTCCATGATAAGCTGCTGCCATACATAAGCGTTTAGAAACTTTGATGACCTTTTGATATGGCCAAGAGCACATAGCTAGCACCACGTGCCGGCTGCTGATCACGCATTGGTGCTTCCCTGAACACAGGTGGGAGACTAGCACGAGCACATATCACACTGCCGGCACACCCATCCGACCCTTCCTCTCTCCCTAATTTTAAATTTAATTTAATGTAATTGAATGTGAAATTTATTTATTTTTGGTGGGACTGAGTATCGAACTCACGACCTTGCACTTGCCAGGCAGGCACTTGTGCCCCTGAGCTATCTCCCTGGCCCTCCTCTCTCCCTTTTTTCCTTTCACCATACTGGGAATTGAACTCAGGGCCTTTAAATGGAATTACTTTCCCAGTCCCTTTGATTTTGAGTTTGGGTATCACTACTTGCCCAGGTTGGGCAATGCTGGGGTTAAGGGTGCTGGGACTAAGCATGGGCAATTGCTGGATTACTTCACTGACTGGACTGGCACCACCCACCCTAAGCCCAGCAGTCTGGATGAGACAAAAGGGCACAAAGAGGCTGTCTCCCTCTATGCTCTTCTTTCTGTTGCTGTTGGCTCTCTCTGCCACCATGAACAGCAGCTTCTTGCTGTGTGTCATCCTGCTTTGGAGCCAGCCAATTATGAAGTGAAACCTCTACAGATGAGCTAAATAAACCTTTCCCCCTTTAACTTTGGGTGCTGGGTGTTGTTTCAGCGATGAAAAAAGTAACAAGACACTGGGATCACAGGCCTGTAGTACCTCATCCAGCTTACTTACATTTTTGTGCTGCTGAGGACAGAGCTCAGGGCCTCACCCATGCTTGCTAAGTGCTCTGCCGCTGAGCTGCACACCTACGCTTCAGTATCCTTGGAGCTGAAGCTGTTTCAGTTTGGCACCAACTTCCTGACTCCTGGAAGTGCTATAGAAAAGCTACTGAAAGCCTCAGGGCCAAGTAAGTGAACTGTTTTCTGTCCTCATCCTATGCAACATCTCCTCAGCACTTGTCACCCTTTTCTTGGTTACTTCACAGAAATGAGTTCTCCTCCAATCTCTGGGACAATTCCATCTTTTTGTGGGCCTCATTTCCTCTGCCCATGCTTGGCCTGTTTTTCTTCTCCTTATGCACTCAGATTTATGGGTGTCGAAGTGATGCTCCATGCCTTCAGCTATATACTCTGACTTCCAAATCTCTATTTGCAGGGATATAAGCTTGAGGGCACACTAATGCGATTAGAACACTTACAAAACAAACTGGTTGATGTGATTCCAGAACTCAGGGAGCTGAGACAGAACTGCTGTGAGTTTGAAGCTAGCCTGCACCACACAATGAGACTATGTTTCAAAAAACAAAAAAACAAGGGCCCGCCAGATAGCTGAGGAGACTAAAGTGCCTGCTTAGGCAAAGTGCAGCGGCTGGGTTCAATCCCTGCACGCCCTGCCAGCCCCACCCCTGGGGCACGCTGAGATGGTGATTGAGACTGGGCGTGGTGGCATGCACCTGTAATCCCAGTGCTTGGGAGGTTGAAAACCGTAGAATCCCTGAGTCCAATCCTTATAGCGAGACCCTATATGGCCCTGTAGACCCTGTCCTAAATCCATAAACAAATAAACAGAAGGCCAAGGAGACAACTCAGGGCATGAGAGCCTGCCTCACAAGCGCAAGGTCCTGGATTCGATTCCCTGTACCAAAAAAAATTATATACTGGGGCCAGCAAGATGGCTTGGTGGTCTAAAGCACCTGCTTAGGCAAGCTTAGGCAACCGCAGAGACTGCAGTTTGATCCCTGGCACCACATGCTGTGCCAGCCCCACCCCCAGGGCAGGCTGACCTGGCCATAATAATAATAAAAAAACCCGCCCAAAATAATTATATAATTTTTTCACTTATATAAGTTTCACAATAATTATCCCAACTTTTTTGGGGGACATGGTCTCACTATATACCCTAGGCTGCTTCAAACTTGCAACAGTTAATCCTCCTGCCTCTCTCCAGCATGCTAGGATTAAAAGTGTATCACCAGCCAGTTTTAAACTATTATTCTAGTTGGACTGGAAACACATACTTATAATCCTAGATATTCAGAAAAGCTGAGACAGGAAAATTGCAAATTTGAAGGCAGTCTGGGAAACTCAGGGAGACCTGGTCCCAAAATTAAGCTTTTACAGGTCTCACTATGCAGATCAGACTCATGGTGATCCTCCCACTTTCAGCCTCCCCAGAGCTAGGATTAAGGCATGTTCCCAGACTTTATTGCCAGCTCAGCATGCCCTGGGGAGCAGGGATCGAACCCTAGTCCCTGAGCTTGCCAAAGCTGACGCTTAGTCCACTGAGCTATCCTGCTGGCCCTTCTTCTTTTTTTGAGACAGGGCCTTGCTGTGTAGCCCAGGCTTGGAACAGTCCTACTGCCTCAGCCTCCCAAGTGCTGGGATTACAGATGTGTGCCACCCAGCTCCAAAATAAACTTAAGAAGGCCTGTGGTTCTAGGACCACAGCCTAGTGGTAGAGGTTGCCTAGTATGCATAAGGTCCTGGGCTTATTTCCTGCACCACAAAAATATTACACTGAGAAGTTCACAGGCTTTATCGGACTGCCAAAGGGATTTTTGGAAAGGTTATGAAAGCCTGTAGAAACTCAGAACTCTGTAATAATTGTACATGTGGAACAGAGAGCTCCCAAAGTAAGGTTCCTACTTTGGTCTTGTGTCTTCTCAAAAATGATTTAATGGGCTTGGTGATTTAAAGGGCTTTTTTGTTCTTGATAGTAAAGAGATATTTTCATTGAAGAGCCTGTTGAAAATCTGTTTCAAATAATAATTTTGTACTTGAAGGGAAAAGCCTTTTTTTTCCCTACATTTATTTTTTCTTAAGTGCTGTTTAAAACTCACTTCCAGGAAATCTGTTCTCCGTTGGATCTTTTTTTTTTTTTTTCTTGCATTCCCTTGATGCTTATCCAGTTGCTTATCGCTGAATACATATTAGTTCACAGGGCTATTTTGTCTCTCCAACTGGATTAGAAGTGCCCTTGAGAAGTTTATTTCTCAGGATGGCCAGAATAGTGTTCTACAAATAGACATTCAATAAATGCTTCCTGATGAGTGGAAAGCCTTTCACAAAAGCAAATTTATTTACCATAAAAGCAATATTAAGAACCAACATGGTTAAATCATTGTATTATAAGGAAGTAAGAAAAGAACATTTGATTCTGGACACTATCTGTGGAAAGAACTATGACATTATATTTATAAATAGCTTTTATTTATCAAGAAAAGTTAAAAAATTTTAATACAAAGTGATTTTTTAGATGTTCTCAAAATTCTGTTTCTATCACCTGCATAGAGTGGACCAGGTTTTCTCTAATGAGCAAATTATGTGGTAAAGAAAGCTGCATTAATGTTTAAAATTTTTACTTTGACCAATTTTATATATGCTTACATCTGTAATCTGAGCAACTATACTTAAGATAACGATGTACAATGTAACATTCTCTGTTGAATACCTATGATCTTTTGTTAAAAAATTGTGTATCATTTTTAATACCTTATCTATTATTTTTCCATTCTCTTTAAAATAAATTAACAAAAGAAATCTGCTAAATTAAGGTCTTTGTAAAATTTTTATTTCAGCCAGCTGCAGCGGTGCACACCTGTCATCCCTGCACTCAAGAGGCTGAGGCAGGAACATCGCTGGGAGTTTAGGGCCAGACTGGGTTACATAGTGAGTTCAAGGCAGCCTGAATGACAAGTGAAATCCTGCCTCAAGGAAAAAAACAAAACAAAAAAACAACCTTCCAAACAACCTTTATTTCTGAAATTTAGCCATGGCTTATTTGTGGACAGATAAATGTTCTAATAAAAACTCAAGCACTGAATAATAGAAATACAACTAAGTTTTAAAGCTGTAGACTAGCCCATTTCAAAGACACCATAGCTATGGTAGTTTTGAATTTTTAAATGTCATATAAAAACTGCTGAAATTTAATTATAAATTCAAAATCTAGACCTATGAATTTTTTTGAGACAGGGTCTCACTACGCAGTTCAGGCTACCTTTGAAATGTGTAGCCTGAGCTGACCTTGAATTTGAGGAGACTCTCCTGCCCCAGCCCCAAGTATGAGATTATAGGCATGTATCATCATGCTGGCTCCCAGAACTATGACTTTGCGGTACCAGGGATTGAACTCAGGGACTGAACCTTGCACTTGCCAGACAAGCACTTATTCCACTGAGCTCTTTCCCTGGCCCTCAGACCTATGACCTTGAATCCAATGATTTCTCTCATGCTATCAAACTGTTACTTCCATCAGTAGTGTTTACTATTTTTCCTTTATACACTTCTGATTTTCTAGTCTAGTCTTTTTGGTCAAGCTGATATTTAAATTATCTTAAATGCCAACAATATGAAAATAGTCCATTTTTCCAAGTAATGACTAGAACCTTGTACCATTTAACTATGGAACTAATGAAATCTTTGACTCCTATTTACCACTCAGATACCCATCCCAAAGACACTCTCTGGTGCCTTGAGTTAGGCCTCTGACTTCTGACTGCCTCCTCCTCTTCATCAGTGATAGAATAATGGCTCTTTAGAAATAGCCCACTACCCTTCTGCTCAAAAGAGGAGGAGCTCTACAGCATGCACAGGTTTCACGTTCGGCCATGTAGCACGGAAGCCACACAGCTAGGTGATCTGGCTCATGTAGTCTCACACTTGGCTTTGCACTTGACTCAGCAGCAGTGACACACCACTGCCAGGCCTGACCTAGCTTCCTTTCTTCAGTAGAACCCTTACCTCATTTTTTGGTGGGCCCATTACCCTTCACAACCTGGCTCAAACATGACTTTTTTTTTTTTTTTTTAAATTTTATTTATTTATTTGTTTGCTTGTTGTGTTTGTTTGTTTCTTTACTTATTTTGTGGCTGGCTCAGCCTGCCCTGGTGGTGGGGCTGGTGCAGCATGTGGTGCTGGGGATTGAACCGCAGTCCCTGTTGCCTGAGCTTTCCTAAGCAGGCACTTTAGACCACTGAACCATCTCGCCGGCCCCTCAAACATGACTTCTTCAGTAAGGCTTTCTCTAAGCCCAGCCCACGCAGGGTTAATCATTCCTTCTTTGTGATCTGCTAGAGATACAGGATTGGTAATATCACACTGCGGAGTTATCCTGTTTATATGCTTCAACTTTCTGTATCACTTTTTGAGACAAAAAAGGTGCTCTGTATATGTTAAATTGAACTGAGTTTGATCTACTGATCAGAGTAATTAAAAATCAGAGAGGGAATATTTCCGGAGTGATTCACAGTGGCCAGCACGATCAGGTTTCTACACAGTAAACATAAATCTTATGTTGCTTTAATCATGGGGATTACCAGACCCTCTTGGAATAGCACATAAAACATGGGATCTTAAATTAGGTTAAATGAAAACTAAGGAGGCACAGTCAATATTTGGCCTGCATAATTTGAGCCAAACTTGTATCACTTTTTCATCATATATACAGTACTTCTGATTTAGGATAAAACACATCTATTATGTTCTATCTTAAACTCTTTAGCAGTGACAAAGTAGATTAAATGATGGTTTATTTACACTGCACACCAGAAACTATCACCTATTAAACCTTACCATACAAATAACACGAGAAAAATAAAAATCCTGAAATATCAGAAACCATTTAGTAAAACAATTCTCTTGGGGAAACAGTAAAAATTATGCAAAGGGAGGGGAGTCTATTATCAATTCCCAATTTAATAAAAGTATGTGGCATAAGAAATGCAGGAAGAATATTTGCCTTCACTATAACAGATGCTGGACATGGTGGCCCATGCCTATAATCACAGCTATCTGGAAGCTGAGGCAGGAGGATTGCTGTGAGTATGAGGCCAGCTTGGACTACAAAGTGTGTTCAAGCCTAGCCTGGACTGCATAGGGAAACCCTGTCTCACAAAGGAAAAAAAAAATTCTGGCAGATCGCACTCAGTAATACAGCCAATGTAGCCTGCATTTAGGTAGGCAGAACTGTTAAGATTCAAATCTACTTCTCTGACTGAAACTCACAAAATTCTTCCTGTCATGAAAACAGTAAATAATCTGCACAAATATTTAATGTAAAGTCTTCTCTCTTACCAACATACTGCAAAAAATATACAAAACAAGATTTGCTGGGCCAGGGAGAGAGCTCAGTAGAATAAGAGCTTGCCTGGCAAGTGCAAGGCCCTGAGTTCAATTCCTGGTACTGAAAAAAAAAAAAGATTTGCTCATGATTTAACTTTCTAATTTGTTCTTTGTTAATTTGCAGTTTCAAACTAACTATGTGTCATTTTTGAAATAAATACAACTTAAAAACCATCAAGTGTGGTGGTATATATCTATAATCCTAGAATTTAAGAGGTTGAGGTAGGAGCATCGCTCCAAGTCTGATGGGAGCCTAGGCTATCTCAAATGAGTTCAAAAAGCAGCCTGAATTGCGTAGTGAGATTATCTAAAAAAAACCCAAAATAAAGAAATACAATTAGTCTTTTGGATTTTTTTTTTTTTTTTTCCTGTTTGGAACAAGGTCTTGCAATTCAATTTAGGTTGGCCTTGGGCTCACTTTGTAGCCCCTTTTGCCTTGAACTCCCAAGGTCTTCCTGCCTCAGCCTACTAAGTGCTGGGATTGTAGGCGTGTACCACCATGCCCAGCCTTAGTATGCTTTTAGTTAAAAAAAAAAGTCCCCGTCAATTCATAGGAATACATTTTAGAGGTTTTGGGCCACATGCCTAGGAATTTTGCAATTCACTCAGTAGCTATCAACTTCCCAGAGGAAATATTTGAAATTCCATTAAGAGCACATTAAATATGCCACAATATTATACACTCCATTCATTAGCTCTTTTCTCATTTCTGTGCAAAAATGATTTTTTTGTCTTTTTGAGACAGGGTCTCACTGTGAAGTTCAGGCTGGCCTTGGACTCACTTTGTAGCCTGGGCTAGTCCTGAACTTGCAATGATCCTCTTGCCTCAGCCTCCCCAGTGCTGGGATTACAGGTGTGTGCCACCAGGCCGGGCTTAAAATATACTGATTTCCATGAAATGTTTCAATTTTTAATTTTGCCAAATAAACTATTAAATTGCTATGTATGCATAATCAGCTTAAGTATCAGGAATCAAGAGTGAAATAAATGAAAAGTATGCTGTGAAACATACAATAGCGAAATGGAGAATCTGAGTTTCTGGTATGAAAGAGGCATAAAAAGCTAGACGTATAACCATATACTTCATGAGACCCTCAAGTCACTATGTACATAATAAATGACTATCTTTAATATAGTCCATTCTGTTTATTATATTTTAATATCAGCCTACCTTCTTGATTGGGTGACATCTCTTTCTTTGCTTGAATTTAAACTTGATAGAGCTGTGCATTGTAATGCATGTCTGTAATATCAGCACATGGGAGGCTGAGGAAGGACTGTTGAAGACCAGCCTTGGCTACAAAGCTCAAGGCAAGCCTAAACTGCATGAAGAGCCCATCTTGGAAAGACCGAAAAAAAAAGGAGGAACCCTGTTGTTCTGGTATAATATATAGAGCTCTCCTTCACTTTCTTTCTTTCTTTTCTTTTTGAGACAGGCTGTTCAGGCTGTCCTTGAACTCACTTTTATAGTCCAGGCTGGTCTCCAACTCACAGTGATCCTCCTGCCTTAGCCTCCCAAGTCCTAGGATTACAGGTGTGAGCCACCACACTCGGCTTATATCTTGTTTTTTTTTGAGGCAGGACCTTGCTTTGTACTTCAGGCTGGCTTTAAACTTGCAGCACTCCTCTTGCCTCAGTCTCCCAAGTGCTGGGACTACAGGTGACACCAGGCCTGGCCATCCCCATTTTATAGCTTAAAATTAAAGTTCTTAGGTTACATAATTTGTCTGCAATCATTCAACTTGTGTTGAAGTCCTCTATGTAATAACCCAAGCTATCTGATGCTAGAGTACTGGCATTCTATATTCACAGGATTAACAGAATCAGAGTACCAGTTCTACTTCTAAATTACATTGAGAAAGAGACCAAAAGAACGTAACATTGCTAGGTCTGCTAGGCACATCAATAATCCTAATTCTTGGAAGGTTAAGGTAGGAGGATCATTGTGAGTTTAACGCCAGCCTAAACTATATAGTGAGACCTTAAGAAACAAAAACAAAAAAAGAACGCAGCACTAAAAGATCAAAAGTTATGATCAAACTAAAAGTTACACTTTTGAGTTAACTATACATTTTACATATCAAAAAACCTCCAGATGCTAAGTATCACCTTGTCCCCAAATGTATTACGAAGTAGAAGTGCAATAGTTTTTAATAATCTTATTAACTTGCTTTATGTTTTTACATCAAGGGTAAATGTTTGAACAAACTGTTACATTTATGTAACTTTTTCCTATCTACCACCAGTGGTAGACACATGTTATCATTTCCCTATCGTGCACTACACATAGTGATAACTTCTAATTCTACATGGAAAGAAACCATCTAATGGTTCTAATGCAAAGGAAAAGGCTGACCTGTTTATTCCCTACAGGAGACAGAACACTTATAGATTCAGGTGTCTGAGAAGCAACAGTCAATGAGGCTCGTCTGTACACCTCTGGTGGCCTTACTTTTCACAGAAAAATATTCATGCTGTTTTGCACCTCCAACTATTATTATTAAATTTACAAGCAAAAAATGGGACCTAAAGAGGGCATAACAAGATTCTTTTTTAGTACTGGGAATTGAACCCGTGATGTAGCACTTGTCAGGCAGGTGCTGCATCACCAAGATATATCCCTGGCCCCAGAACAAGATTTTTTTTTTTCTTTTTAAGATTTTTTAAAAAGGCAAACCTAATGAGTGTTGCAACCCTCTCAACAGTTTACCATTTTCCGAGATTTTCTTTTTTCCAGGACTGAGGATTGAACTCAGGCCCTTCTGCTTGCCAGGCAAGTTCTTATTCTACTGAGCTATTTCCCTGGCACCTTTTCACTGCTGAGATTTAAAAAAAAAACATTTTGGAGAGTTTTTCCAACACTTATTAGCTAAGATCCCATAAATTAACTGTAACAAAGACCTAAATCTGCAAAATTCAAATCTAGTAAAAGGCTTTCATCTAATATACTAAAATGGCACATTAACTACAGAATGCTGGCCATATTATTTTACATAATGATGGAAAATGACAGCTGATAGCCAGCTTGGGACAAATGCCAACTGTTCACATTTGTCTGAAAATGCTAAAATTGCTTCAAGTGTTTCAAAAAAAACTAGAGTAATGAGAAAGTACATCAACTAAAGTTCTAAAAATGAAGCTACAGATAATGGTGCTTTTGATCTGCAGTATTAGTTTTTCAACTTTTAGCGTCCCAGAGTGTAAGTAAACACATATCAACAGCTTTCAGCATTTTCATATATTTTATTTTTAAACACTTGTAATTTTGCAAGCCAGCAGTAAAATACTGTCCCAATATTTTACTAATTAGCACCATATAGTTTCTAAAGCTAACTGAAACACTGTTTCACTGTGATTATAAAATAAGATCATTGCAAATGCCAAATTAGTCTGAACATGTGATTTATCATTAATTATATTATTTGGCTCTGTGCACAAAGGTATAGTTCAAAGATGAACTACATTAATGTTTTTGTCAGTCTAACAAATCAAAGTTATCAAAGTTTAAAGGAGTATCTACACTCTTATATAGACACTGAAGGACACTGGATCAGCTATAGAAATAAGATATTGCATAACTGATTTGTTTTTTAGAAGTCTATTATTAGAACAATGAAATAACAAAAACTTCCATGGTATGTGTATCAGTTACATATACGGTTTACAATACATTAATATTCTCATGCTTTGCTTATTAGTTTGGCCTTACCAAAAAGCCACTGAAATGTCCAGGACAACTCATAGGGACAGCTGGAAGCCTGAAAATAATTGCTCAGAGTAAAAAGGACCCCAAGCTATTCATATAATTATAAATGCAAGCTTAGACGTTTAACCTGTTATTAGTCTCACCTGAAAAAAATCTTTCAAAATATGGGGAAAATCTAGTTATACTCCTCTTTCACATATTTAATCCAATTTCTTAAAAAAGAGTTATTTTCATGTCCTGTTGTATGATAAAAGTTCTTTAGAACCTTGGGGTTAAATTCTGAGCTATGACTGCTTACTAGCACGCCTGTTTTGCATACCAGTAGAATCAAATCCAGTTTTGCCATTTGTGGAGAACTATGACAAGATACAAAAGCATGTGTTTGCCATAAATAGCTCTGGCTAACAGCAAACTGCTCACACTGAGTAGATCAAATTCTCTATAAGGAGCGTCATATGGACTAAGTCCAAATCCCACTATTAATGTTTAAGATTGCTA